>JAYJMB010088713.1:0-18998 GCA_036873735.1 Pouteria campechiana | reverse complement strand
AGCCATCGAGTTTATGGCAACCATCAAGTTTTTGGCGCCGTTGCCGGGGACTGATTGCGAACCATCTATTTTTTGGCCATCAGAAAAATTGAATTTCAAGCATGTATACTCAAGATGTTTGTTGAGATGCAAGATGTACGTTGAAATGCAAGAATGGACTGTTTACTACATGAACTTAATTACATAATCTATTTAGGCATGAATTCTTGTTAATTATTGATCAAACAGTGTTTTTACAATGCTAATTAGGTTAGAGATTAGTTAGAATGGATGGGAATTAAGGTTCAAGTTATGTCTACAACTTGTTTGTGGAAAAGTTTAAGTGAGGGTTATTTCAGAATGCAATGATGCAAGGGTTGTTTTATATTAATTTTTGTGGCCAAATTAGCATGATTATGATGTAATTATGGTGATTATTATATTAGGAATTAAATGTATAAGAAAGTAAATGAAGTTCATATGTGCTATGTTGCTAAACTACACAATTTAGAAATGCATGTTTTGTGTCTGACAAAATGTCTAAATGAATGGGCTGTTTGAAGGTGGGATGGAATTGCATGATTTTTGTTATTAAATTAACCATTAACTATGTTGATTATGATGGGGCTAAAGTCTTAATTATATGGGAAAATAGATTGTGAGTAGATATAAATGCACGATGAAATGTTTTCATGGAAAAATTGTGTAAATTGAATTGCTATGTATGTAGGACCTATGGGGCAAGGATGCTCAACTTAAACAATTGAATTGAAGGTTAAGATTGAAGGATTATGAAAGTGTTCTACTTTAAGATAAGTAGGTGTGATTATTTTCAATGTGTGAATGTTTAAAATGGATGAGGATAGTGTCTATCCTATATGTTTGCAAACGAGCATGGATGAAATGATTGTTAGGGATAGTGGATATCCCATGAATTATTGTTTATTATGTATTTTTGTATATGTGTTAAACATTGAGATGTATTCTCGTCATTCTTCTATATGGACTAAGATAGATTCCATGTTTATGGATGTAAACATGTATGAGTGAATAGAGATAATGGCTATCTCATGATCTTTGTGTTTGTAAAGTATGCGTATAAGTGTAGAATGTTTGGGATGGTGAATATCCCAGGAATTGTTATATGCTATTGTGAATGCATATGTGAATTGGGAGTAGTGAAGATCCCAAGATGTATGAATTGGATGTGTTATGATGTGATGTAATTATGTATTAAATTGCCATGTAATGTAGCATTTCTTGGATTATATAGTATTCTTGTAATATCAAGATTGTGAGTTGATATGTTCAACTGTAAGTTGCACTTGATGTATTTATGCTTAGATGGCATAAAAATAAAAAATTGAGATTGTATTCATGCTGAATATACTTTTGGGATGCCTAATGAATCCCTCTTGTTGTTTATGCTTTGTTATACACCTACTTACTGAGTTTGTTCGGACTCACCCCTTCTTAATATTTTTTTTAGCTGACAGGACAGGTAAAGAATCCCAACTACGGATTGGGGCTGTTAATCTAGATTTGAAGACATTTTAATTATGAAATGGTAAATTGGGATTGGATGCCCTTCATATTACATTTTTGTAAATTAAAAGCATAATTAAATTTTTATAATAAGATTAAAATGATGTATATTGTATAGCATAGGCATGTCATAATGATATATTTATAATTGTAGTTGTGTGATTGCCATCATGACTTAGTTCCAATTTTGGGCAGAGCTATGAGTATGGGTTCGGTGTTTAGTATTAAAATGTAATTGATGTTTTATTGCATGATTATTAATGGTATGTGATATTACACATGTATATTAGGTACAAATGCCTTATTTTCAGGGGAGATTCTATCAAATTTTTGATAAGATTCTTCTGTAGAATATAAGATGGTAGCGTCTCACATAGCGTCTCACATTGGCCCCGAGATGGTGTGGTTAAAACGCCTAGGGTGGGAGTGCGGGGCATTATAGGGGTATTTGATAAGTAAATTTTATTCACTTATATTTTGTATTGTTTGAAGCTACACTATTCATTCTTGAGAATTTTGTGAGGCATTCATGTTGGTATTTGTTTATGTTTCTAAGACATTAGAATGGGAAGAAAAGGAGGGAAAACAAAGGAAAAGAAGATGGAGAGATGAGAAGAGTGGGGCATAACATGTAGCAAGTGGGCAGCAGCCAGGGCACCACGATGCCCAAAACTAGAGCCGTGATGCCCATTCACAAAAAATGCAAGTCTGGTGGTTAGCAGTTTGGGTGTCACGGTGCTGGTGGGTAACAGAATTTTGGCCTCCACAATGATTGTTTTCTAAGTGTTTTGCAAGATAGTTTTTGGAGAGTCTTTTGGGGATGTTCTTAGGGGTTTCCTTGGGAGGTTTTTAGGGCTTTTTGGAGAGATTTTGAGGATGCTTTGACAAGAAGAAGATTGGGTCTTGGAGATCAAGAGAAAGTTACGATTCAAAGATTTGAAGTCAAACTAAAAGGGGAAGATCTTAGTTTTTTTTTATTTCAATTGCTTTCTTTCCTTCTAATTGTGGAATTGATTTTAAGGATTTAAACTATGATGATGTTAAACTTTTATTTGCTTGATTGATTCTACGTCATGCATAGCTAATCTACCCCTTTCTAGAAGGGAGATGGATTTTAGGTGGAATTCATGGTATAATCAATGATTTACTTAATTTATCATGCAATTGGTTTATTTGTGATACTTTGTGATTAATGGTTTAATTTATTGGCCATTTATTGATTGATCAAGTATTTACGGTTTGACACCAAGAGAGGTAACCCTAAATAGGATCTAGGCATTACAACATTAAATTATAAATGACTTGGGAGACCTTGTAGGTTGTATGAAATCATTACAAAGAACCATAGAGTTAAATGCATTCCCAATATTCTGATTTTTATAAAGATATCAAAATTAGAATTTTGTGAATAGATACTTGACTTGGCACTCGGGAGAGGGAGTTAAGTGAATTAGGATTTTTGATTTATAAACCAATGCAAAGATAAATTGGGAATAAGTTGAAAATACTATTAATGAAGCATAAATGAATCAATCCTCTAGAGTTTTCATACCTTGTTTTATTCTATTCAAAGCTTGTCCACTTTATTTAATATTCAATTCTTTATTTCTTGGTCATCCAGATAAAGTTGAAGTTTTTTAGAATAATAGCTATAGATTAATTAAAATACACAATTCCTATGGGTATGACACTATCTCATTGTTATATTACAAAACTTGGCACCATACACTTGAGGGTAATTTGTAGTGAATAAACTCACAACCTTAATGCAAAAGATGAAGCTACAAGAAACTGATAAAGGAAACCCACAATTAGAGACAAAGCTAGATGAGATAGAAACACAAGTTGAACCATCCACTAGTGAGGTAAACAATGAAGGTAACAACTCACTTCCTAAAGATTTGAGGTTCATCCATGCTCATCCGGAAAACCAGATAATTGGTGATGTATATGATACTGTTAGAACTAAATCATCATATTACCATGTGGCAATTTTTCTTTGATTTCTCAACTAGAGCCAACATGCATAGAATAATCCTTAGAAGATGAAAATTGGATTACAGCTATGCAAGAGGAGTTGAACCAATTCAAAAGAAATGATGAATGGACACTTGATCCAAAACCATCTCATCAATTTGTTATAGTACTAAGTGGGTCTTTGGGAACAAATTAGATGAATCTAGAATTGTGGTGAGAAATAAAGCAAGGTTGGTAACTAAGGGGCATTATCAATAAGAAGGAATTGATTTGGAAGAGTCATACGCCCATATTGTTAGGATTGAAGCTATTAGAATGGTGTTAGCTTTTGCATCCTTTATGAATTTCAAGCTCTATCGATTAGATGTCAAAAGTGCATTCTCGAGTGATTCATAAAGGAAGAGGTGTATCTGGAACAATTCCCTGGTTTTAAAAATCCCCATGATCCAAACCATGTCTTCAAACTAAAGAAAGCTCTCTATGGTCTTAAACAGGCTCCTAAAGCATGGTATGAGAGGCTAAGTAAGTTCTTGATTGAGAAAGGATTTACTAGGGGTAAAGTGGATACCACACTCTTCATTAAGCATGACATGAATGATATTCTGATAGTTCAGATCTATGTCAATGACATTGTATTTGGTGTTACTAATGAAAATTTATGTCAAGAATTTTCTAAGGTCATGTAGGGAGAATTCAAAATGAGCTTAGGACTTGAACTTTTTTATGGGCTTGAAAATCAAGCAAATGAAGGAAGAAATCTTCATCCATCAAGTAAAATATACTAAAAAACTAAAGAAAGTTAATTTGGAGGATGGAAAAGCTTTAAAAACTCCATGAGCACATCGATCAAGATGGATATGGATGAGAAAGGTAAATCCATTTGTCAAAAGCTTTATAGAATCATGATAGGATCTCTGTTGTATCTAACTGGTAGTAGACCCGATACAATGTTCAGTGCTTGCATGTGTGCTAGATTCCAGCCAAATTCTAAGGAATTACATGTTATAGATGTTAAAAGAATCTTTAGATACCTTTTAGATACACTAAACCTTGGTTTATGGCATCCAAAAGGTTTAAATTTTTAATTGGTAAGGTACTCAGATGTTGATTCTGTAGGTTACAAAGTATATAGGAAGAGTACCTTAGGGACATGTGAATTTTCTGAAAGCATGATCATATCATGGTTCGAGGAAACAAACATTTATTGTATTATCAACTAATGAGACTGGATATGTAGTTGCAGGTAGTTGTTGTGCACGTATTCTCTGGATGAAACAGCAATTGGGTAACTATGGTTTAAAGTATGTTGATACACCCATTAGATGTGACAATATCAGTGGCATTAATTTAACAAATAATCTAGTGCTACGTTCAAGAACTAAACATATAAAGGTTATGCATCATTTCATTAGAGATCATGTGTAAAATCACAATATTTTCTTAGAACATGTACCAACTAAAGATCAGTTAGTAGATATTTTCACTTAGCAACTCTTAGATAATAGATTTTGCAAAATTAGAAGGGAGTAAGGTGTCTTAGATCCTTGCGCATGAACTGCATATCATATGTTAAATGATTGCATGTCAACATGATATTTTTCAAATGCTTTCAATTATGACTCTAGTGATCATAGTGATAATTTTTGTTTGAAAGAGTGATTTCTATGTCGTGTTGCATTCTAAGTATTTTAGAGGTTATTTAGAAGTTTTTCAAAACTCTGAATGTGTATGTGCTTTGTTTTTCATGCTTAGTGCACTAAATTCAAACTCTAATAATTTTCAGAACTTTGAAGTTATATTTCAAAGCTTTTGAAAGTTTTGCTTTGCATGCTTAGAGGTTCACCTTCAAAACTCTAAAGTTGATAATTTAGAACTCTTAAACGGTTTAGCACACACTGATGCCACTTCAAAACTCTGAAGCTTGTGCAAGATTTTCACACAAATCGCACCTTCAAAACTCTAAAACTTTATTTTTTGAACTCTGAAATT
Source organism: Pouteria campechiana (assembly GCA_036873735.1). Classification (NCBI taxonomy): domain Eukaryota; kingdom Viridiplantae; phylum Streptophyta; class Magnoliopsida; order Ericales; family Sapotaceae; genus Pouteria; species Pouteria campechiana. Next base: position 13,508 of record JAYJMB010088713.1, on the reverse strand, counting down.
CTATTTTCTATTAAACACTTTGACTCCTGCTAATTTTCAAATATTTTTAAATCTCCACAAATCATTTAAACTCCTTTTCCATTTCTAGAAATAACTCCTAGTAACCTGAACACTCTAAAACCCCCTTTCTTTTCAAACCCTAAAATCCCTAAAGTCCAAAATCAATTAGCCAAAAGCTTTGTACTGCTGAAAATTGAGAGAACAAAGAACGCCAGCAAATTAGTAGGATCAACTTCTGTGGATTTTGAAAGGGAAAAGAGAAGAAGGGAGGTACGAAGATTATATGCTTAAGGTAATCTTCAATAACTGAGTATCTTCCTTGGAAAAAATTTAGAAATACTTAGAAAACAAGAGGACAGTTTGAGGAAGAATATATGATTTTAGTCTATTTGGAGAAAATGAATTCAACTTAGAGGTAAGACAATGACTCAAATATCAAGAGTGAAAGGACTTCTTGAGCTACAAAGAACTCTGGTATACAAGATTGGTGCAAGTGCTAATCAGTAACTATGATACTAGCACAAGGAAGTCTTAGATAGGGAGAGTAGAAGTGGACCTATTCTTGGAAAATATCAAAGAAATACTCAACTTGACTAAAGTTGAAAAAGATGGAGTTGAATTGCCCAAGTCTAGGGTTGTCTTATTTTTTGAATTACCAGGCATAGAAATAGGGGAGAAAGAGAATTACTTACATGTCAGCCTACTAAATTTAAACCTAAAGTTGGCTAATATTTTGATCTTCAACAATGTACACCCAAAAATAGGAGGCACAAATTACATTTAAGAAAGAGATGCAAAGATTTTATGGGCAATGAAAAATCAGAAGAGAATAGACTAAGCCTAATTTATCTTAGATCATTTATATATGGTTAAAACTAACCAAAGGTTACCATTTCCAAATGGAATAATCCTCACAAAATTCTTGAGAGATGCTGGAGTAGATCTCTAAGAAGAAGATGGTGAACCTTTTAAACAACTGATTTGATTAGCCAATCAACAATCAACAAGATGGGATTCAAGAAAATAGTAGAAGGCTGGATCTTAGAGAAGCCTAGGAAAGAAGGCCAAGTGAAAAGAATAGAAGCTTCAAGAGAAGAAGAAGCTGGAGGAGAAGAAATAGAAGAAAAAGGAGAAGTTAGAGAAGAAAAAAGAAGAGAAGAAGAAGTGAATGAGACAACCAAAGAGGAAAGCCAGATAGCAGCAGCACCCTCTCACTCCAGGCCAACTAGGCCTAATCTCTCTCACCAAACCACTCCATCAAGACCTAATCAACCCATTACATCATGTTGGTCCCATTCAAATGATGGCTCAAGGGGGGAGGGGTGAATTGAGCCTTTAAAAATTTTGGCCAAGATAAAGATTAAAGTGTGGAAAGTGTGGAAAAGAAATTGCACAACATAATGCAATGGTATCTTTATAGTGGTTCGGCCCAATACGGTACCTACTCCACTCTCTGCATCAGCCTCACTTGTTGCACTTAGGTTCCACCAATCACCTATTAAATCTATTGATTTCCAAGATCACCAACAAACTTATACAACTATTACTTTTTAAGCTTACCAATGAACTTATACATGATCAACATGCCCCTTGCTTGCTATCCCAAACAACAAAGAATGTACAATAGGAATGCCTCTTACGTAGGAAGAGATGTACAAAGATTTAAAGTAATAATAGTGAAGAATTTATAGTAAAGCTCGATTGATTTAGACTCCAGAGAGTTATTGCAGAGGTTATACACAGTCAACAAGCCCCTTGCTTGTTATCCCAAACAATAAAGCATGCCTCTTATGTAGGTAGAGATGTACAAAGATTTAAAGCAATAACAGTAAAGGATTTAAAGTAATGCTTGATTGGTTCAGATTCCAAAGAGTTATTGGAGAGGTTGAGATTTGATTGCATATTGGCATTTTAGACGGAGGAGTTGAATGCTTCTTAGAAGAAGAGGAGTTGAATGCTTCTTAGAAAAAAAACTATGTAGAGAGTAAATGCTTAGTGATTTCTTTCAACTACTTCTGTTACTTTGGCACATCCTCTCTTTACTCCTTTTAAACTTGGATTCAAAATATGCTCATTGGAGAAGACTGCGTTAATTAAATGCAAGCAATTCATTAAGAATTTTCAACCATTGCAATGTTTTCAAAGTTTCACATTATCTGGAATGGGTTCATTAGAAAGGAAGAAGAAATCTCATAAATCATTGTTGTTTCAATCATTCACAATTTCGGACTGAACGGGATACTAACTTCAGACACAACTTATGAACTTTGAGTCCAACATGAACTGGCTTCATCTATATCTCTTCGGTCTGTCCAAGATAAGGATTCCAAATGTATGTAATAACTTCCGACGGAGTGAGATTGCTCTGTCTTGGTGTGGCTTCATCCGAAATGCTTCACCTCATCTAAAGTAAGTTACATTCAGACTAACTTGCATAATGTGGGTTGCTTGGCTGAGTGAGAACTTTAGCTTTGTCTTAAATGAATTTACAATGATGTATGAAGCTTGTTTCCGCATTTGACTAAAGCTTGGGACTGATCTTATTTTAGACCAAGAGACATGATGCAGATTAATTCTGGAAGGATTTGAGTTCATTCAAAACTACATTGAGCTTCGAACATCTTGATTTCATTCTTATGCTTCATCTAAACTTGGCTTTGCATCTAAACAAGATCTTCACATTGTCCATCCTCAGTTTCTTTCTTATTGACGTATATTTTGAAGCCTTGCTTTTATCTGAACTTGGGCATTTGTTTACTTTGTCTTACAAGCTTCAGTAGCATCCGAAGTGACTTTGAAAACATGAATGATGCTAGACACATCCTTAATTATGGGTTTTGCCTTAGGTTCTTGGATCATATGTCCTTGGATTATTTACATTTTCTTCCTTTGATTATTGGTGGATCTTTTCTCAGATATTTTCTTTTAAGCACTGTCAACTTTGTTTAAGTTATTTTCCTATTTATATAGCTTATTACTGCACACTTAGGAAAATAACAATCATTAGCTTAACCATTCACTTATATGATTTTGCTCATCATCAAAACATAGATGGTTAACTATATCATCATCAAAATCAAACTAAGCAAAGAAGGTTTGCTTCAACACATCAGCTATCCCAAGCCTTCTTCAAATTCAAACCATAATAGAAAACAATCTCTCGACCCATCTGGAGCCCCTCCATAATAGAATAGAGTCTCTCTCACAAAGAGTGGATAAACTTTAAGAGTTAGTCATCTCAAGTTAGACACTCTCATCTCTTTGTTTGACTTTGCTTAGGGCAAAACCTTGCCCCCTTCATCCAAATTACTATATTCAAATCATTCATCTTCAACTCAATCATTTTCTTTCTAGCAAACTCACAAAACCTCATCTCCTTTCAGTCCATTTTCTGTCTCTCATCCATCTGAATTTCAGACCAATGAAGTTCAGACCCTAGCAATTGTTCCATACAAACCCATCTCACCACCAACCAAACAAGCATCACCACACCACCAACTTCCCCCAAGTCAGTTTCACCTCAACAATCTCTTGCAAAGCAAATGCCCATTCTCTCGTCTTCTAATTCATTTGAAACTGAATCAGATATCTCTAAGCCTTAATCCATTCCAGAATCAGAACCCATCCCTTCCAATCCTATCTTCATTCCATTCAAGGAGTACATGTTCAAAATGAAATTAAACTTTGATGTCTTCAAGTCAACTAGAGAAAAAAAATCATAACACTGGCTAGTATGCTAAACCCGAGGATATTCACTATCCCTACCTTGAACTAGATGATGAATCCTACTGGTCTAAGGTAGTAGTTTTTACCAAAGTTCAACTAGATGTTGTGTCATTTTTCCAGTCTTAATAGTTCAAATTTCAGCCACAAAACTCCAAGTCTCTTCCACCACCACTACCTCAACCAACACCTCCATCTACTCATTCCACAAAACCACCGATTTCCACTTGCCTTCCTCCACAAGTTTCCAAACCAATAACACAAATTACATCTCAAAATCTCATCTTCCAGCCTCCATCAATTCAAAAATCCACTCCTCTAGCCCCAGTCAAAGCTACTAAAAAGATCAAGATGACCTCCCAAGAGTTTCAAGCTCGAAAGAAAATCAATGTAGCAATCTCTTTACTCCTACAATCTCAAAACAAAACTCCTACACCCAAAGACTTACCATTTCCTGACTACGAAGATCTAACCTTCATAGACAACATCATTCTTCTCAACGACCCTTCTCACACTCCCAAAAATTACAAACCTAAACCCCTTACAGACCTAGATGATTATCTTCTCCACTAGCTAGAGGAATCCAACCTTCCATCTCAAACTAATTCATCCAAACCAATCACAAAGTCCACACCAGTGGAGAAAGCTAGTTTCTAAAGCAAAAGCCTCACAAAAATCACAATCATAGCCACCAACTCCACAACATTCTAAGCCCCCATCTAATCCAAATACTTGCCTTTTGCCTCATGAAGTCTACTATCTAGTCATTTGAAGAGGGTACACCAATTCCTTTTCTAGAGCTTGACAATCTTAGCTACGTGGCTAGACGCAAGCTCATCCTAGTCACCATAGTCTACCCTAGTAGCCATCCTGAAGAGGTTCCCACAACCACTCTTGTTGACCCAAACTTCATACCTAGTCCACCTCGCCAACCCTCCACGAAAACAACCATATCTCAGAAGATAAGGTCTTAGGGACCCAAGCCAAAATCTCTTGTTCCATCAACTTCTACTCCACAACCATCAGGCCAGCCTATTATCCCATCTAATAGCCCCACCTACTTTCTTATCACCTATTCCAAAGAACCCAAACAAAAGAAGTAATGATTTCATGTAGCTTATCTATTTTGAATTGTGTTATTTTGAATTTCATTTCCTATTATAAACATTTTGCTTCTTGCACTTTTATGTAATATTTTTTTGAAGTTAATGCAATGTAGTTTACATTTCAACTTGTTTGTATATCCATTTATTGCCTTTACTTCTCTTCCATGCCTTCTGATTATGACAAAAAGGGAGAGAAATGAGTGATCTATTACAAGTAGAAAGATAGATATATTGCATTTATTCAAGGGGAGAAAAATGAGTGATGTGTGAAAAGTAGAAAGATAAATTAATTGGTTCAAATTATAATTCCTTGCAAGTGCATGAGTGTATAGTAGTATAGTGTGCAATGTAAAGGTCAATCCATAGAGAACAGTCAAACTACTTCAATTATATTTAGTCACTAAACTAATACTATCATAAAAAGATGTAATGAATGCTAAATAAACCTAAGTATTAAGTGAAATATTGGAAGACAATGGAAGTGCATAATGTAGAAGAGATTAATAGGTTATACGAGTCTAATGATCTGATTTGATTACTCAGTGTTGTCTATGTTATTTTAATGCTGGATTATATACATTATCTTGGGTTTGTTCCATCAAATGATTATTACCATTAGGTGTGTGGGTTTAAATCAAGTATTTTCATTCATTCCAATTACCTATGGTGTGTAGCATAATTGAGGTGAAAACCCATTAATACCAAGAACTAAATGAACCAAATAGATTGGTTTAGCATAAGGTGTGTAGCATAATTGAGGTGAAAACCCATTAATACCAAGAACTAAATGAACCAAATAGATCGATTTAGCATAAGGTGTGTACCATTACAATCTATCCTTTTCATTCAAGGGAGCTCATGGTTTAGCATATGGTGTGTACCCTAACCATGCACAAACAATCAATCTCATTCATGAAATTGGTGATCAAGCAATTACATAAATCAAATGATTGCAATAAACACAATAAATGAAATAAGATGAAATTGCATTGATAAACTAACAATCCCAATTACAAAGAATATCTAAGAAAGCTACATCTTCACCCTAGAAGGAGAAAATAGTTCATGGAAGAAATAGAAGAAGGAACTCCCTTCATAAACATGGAATTTAATATAACTTTATCTCATGTCATTCTCCCTTGCTTCTCTTCTCTTGCAAAACTCTTCTTCCCCTTGCCTCCAAATGATCCTCCAAGAGGAGCCCCAAAAGCCCCCCAAAACCCTTCCAAAAGACATCTAAAACTTCCCCCAACATGGGTATTTATCATGCACAAATGGGGGTGGAAACTCCACATGCATGAAGTGGAGAAATTTCCCAGTCACAATCTAGAAATCCAAGCCCTGGTGTTGAAAACTCTGCCTTCAATGCTCACTTGAAAGGAGTTAGATGCTGCCATGTAGAAATTGTTGTCCACCCGAGATACATTATATGTTTTAACCATAACTTACCCATAATATCTTAGAATAACTTAATTCATGATGCATTGGAAAAATATCTTTGATATCTACAACTATCATATTGAACATGTTTTTCAAATCATCCTACAAATATTCCAAATTGTACCATAAGTGATGTCATTTTATGCACATCCAAAATTTTTGTCAACAAAATTGAACTCTTAGATAATTATAGTATTGTGACCATTACTTCCATATTTCAAATTGAAATCCTATGATTCTTCATTTGTTAGATAGATAACTTCAGGGGATAAAACTTACATGTTGAGCACTTGAGCTGAATCCATCTCAATTGGTACCATAAATTGTGTCCAAGTGGTGCTTTTTTATATTCAGCTTCTTCAACTTGTAATGTTTGTTTTTTTGCCACTTATCCAAACTCCATTGCTTTGCTCCTTTCTCCACCTTGATGTTTACCATATTTTCTTCCATTTTTTGTACTTAATTATCTATGAATAGATATAATAAATCAACATAGAATTCACTTATCAAGTAATAATCAAATTAAGTGCAGATTTATTGGAATATGCTTATAAACCACTAAATTTATATAAAAAGAGGATCCAAAACATATGTGAATCTAGGTATTAAAACATGGTAAAACATGAGCTTATTAAATACTCCCAAACTTAAATTTTGATCATCCTTGATCAAAATAGCAATATGAATTCATTAATCGGTTTGGAAAATCTCTCTCAAATAATCGGTAACATGCCAAAAAAAATACACATGTACACATAAATCAAAATTCATTCATGACACTTGGCCATGTAATCTCATGAAACTCATGCTTTATCAATCCCTTCATGAAGTAAGAATGTGTGTGCTTTGTCACTCTCATGTTACATGCATGTTTTTTAATTAATAATGTGTAAACCAGTGATTCTAATTATCTTCACAAAATACTCCATAAGCTTGCTTTACATGATCGCTCTCCACAAATGTAAATAATACTATCGACTTGGATCAATAGGTCTTTGTTAAGCTCGTAATGGGGCCTTGGCTTTGGCTAACAAAGAAAATGAATAAGGATTCACAAAGTAAGAGATCATAAATGAATTTGTAAGTGAATGTTCACTGTCTTTACTTTTTATTTTTCCTTCTCTTTCTTTTTGTGGGTTGTATTATTACAACACCCACAAATTTATTTTCTTTTGATTCATTGGGATGTGATTCCCCCAATTGAAAGATGAATCCTTACTAATTTTTTTTCTTTTTGTCCCTTTTCTTTTCTTTTCAGTGTTTTTTTTTAAATTTCCCAAACTTATCTTCTTTTGCTTCTTTCATACCTCTCAAACAACCATGAGCATAGAATATGTCTCTTAATAGGTCAAACATGGTTTTTCAAGGAAAAGGGTTTGATGATGAGGCTAAAGACAGAAAAGTTGAGTGGTGATTTTTCACATGCTTTGCAATGTCCTCCTCCATATGTTGTAAAAGAAGAAGAAACAATCATTAGAAAGCATAAATCATTGCTTATAGATGTATACCTTAAAGAATGAGGCAATTGCTCCAATTCAAATTTTTCTTTAATCTCCTCCTTTTTTTGAGCTTTCATTAGAATTTTCAATAATATCACCAAATTTCCCTTGTGGGAAAATATCTAATGCTAGAATTTGCTCATTGCTATGCAAGGTTTTTCAACAACTTTGTTTAGCTCCAAACACCATGGAAATGGGATAGGTGGATCATAAAGTGGTGGTGGATTGTAGTTGAGTTGAGAGTTAAGAATTAGAAACATAGCTCTCCTTGCATTCACCTCCTCCTGATCAACTGCAAAGACATTGGAATCATTAATCACATTACCAACTTTATCATGTATTACGTTGCCATCTCCCAAATGTTGTAATTGCTTTCATTTATTTAGGCTGACTTGATAGCTTTCTAGATGTGTGACTCTACACAGCCTCTATAATTTGCCCTAACTAAGTCTCTTCATCTTCATGGATGCCTCCACATTCTAGAATCTTGCTTCAATATTTTTGTAATACCTGTGGTGTTAAAATTTTGATAATTATATATTGATTAATATAGAAATTTGGTTTGAAAGGAATTAATGCAAGTATAAGTATGATGATGTAAATTACAAGTGGATGCAATCGAAATTTTGATTTAATTTTTGATTAGTCGAGGGTGTAAATGTCAAAATTATACCATTATTATGTAAAAAAATAATGAGAAATAAATGAGGAAAAGAAAATATGAGAAAATTTAAAAAAATAGGTGGAAAATTGGGCAGTAGAGCAGACACCGCGGCTTGGAAAAGGATGTCGCAGCTTGGAAAAAGAAAGGGAGGTGGCATGGACAGATTTTTCCATGATGTTGCATGGATTTGACATTATGGCATGGGATTGGATTATAGTAAGGGGGTGGCGTTCCATGCCGCGATGTTGAATTGGATGCCGCATCATGGGTTGGCATTAAATGCAAGATAACTGATTTTTTGGCCATTTTTCCATCTCATTTCTTCTCTGGTCCTTTCCATTTTTTCTCACCTTTTTGCCCTAGCCTTTATATACATGATTTCTAGCCATTTTAGCTAGAAAATTATCTTAGCTAGCTAGAGAAACATATGATTTTTTAGTTAAACCTAATTTTCACCCTTTTTATCTGTGAAAAATAGTAGAAAATGAAAGAAACATCAGATTTCCCCTAAATGGATGGAGCTACATGGATTTGGGAGCTTGATCCTTCATTTGGGAAGGACAGATATGCTCATAAGCGACGGTAAGTTTAATTTCTCAACCGAATCTCAAATTTTAGATTTTAGGGTTTCGGGAAAAAGTGGATTTTAAGCCTTAAATTGACGCATGTGCTTAGAAATTCATGGGAAAATGATCTAATGAAGTAATTATTGTGATTTGGCCTAAGAAATTTTGATTTTGGCAAGATTAGGGTTTTATGAATAGTAAACATTGGGGGATTTCCTGAATTTTGCTGAATTAATCATGGGATAAATGATTAATGACATGATTAGTATGTTTTAGAACATGCATGAAGTTATTTGGATTGGTGGAATCAAATTTTGGGCTATGCCCTTGTTAGGGTTTAACAAGGATTTTTGCGAATAGACTATATAAGCCATGAATTAAATAGCCTAAAAGCTTAATTGAGTTGTTTACATGTTACTGAAATACTAATCATGTGAGATATTAGATAAATATGCTAGACAATAAGGTTTCTTGTGATAATTATGAAGAAACCCTAAGTTAATTGATGTTTATGATATGTTTGATGATAATAGCTAGAGATTAACTATAAATGTTGTATTATAATTGACATTGACTCAATACAGGATGATTTGAGAAGGATGAAAAGACAAAGTTTGGGATTAATGTGGTTTGGAGCTAAAGGGCTAAGGTAAGTAGGCGTCCCCCTATTTGATTTGAATGAATGGATGGGAATTGTAGATATCCCATGTTTATTTCGGGCATCTGTGTTTTGGATGAAGGATTGTGGATATCCCATACTTGTTTAAGATTAATGTTTGTTGGGTATGACAAATGCATGAATGATTGGGGACATGAAGTATCCAATAAATGTTTATTTCTTATACATGAATGACTATGAATATTGGTATGCATGTTGGATTGATGGGGTAGTGCTTCCCTAGATTCATTCTTTATTATATTTGTTAGACATGAATGTTGGGGATTTGAAATATCCCATGGTCAAATTGGCTTATGATTTAGATATGTGAGTAATGGGGATATAGAGAAACCCACAATATACTTATTCTTGTGAATGGATGTCTATATGAAAGGGATAGTAAATATCCCAAGTGTGTGATGGAAAGAATAAATGGGATGAGTATATCCCATGTTAAGATTTGATAGTACGTTATATTGATGTGTTTCACTGTATAAAAGTCTAATTCCCTATTGTGATATAATTAATGGGTGATGAAGATAGTATAAGTGATATCCCATAGTACAAATGTCTATATGTATGAATGGATTGGGAAGCATTCCATAATAGTATGGTTATGTATAATGATGTAATGTGCATTGAACGCAAAACTATAATATTATGCCTATAGTATAATTGAATATGTGATGCCTGCATAGCATGTATGGTAATATGAGATGCTTGTATGGCGTGTATTATGGTATGATGAGCTAATGTAGCTCGGATGTAATGTGAAGTGTCGGAATGGCACTATATGTTATTATACGCCGGAATGTTGTAGGATGTGTATAGATAGTATGAGGATTTGAGCCTCATGGTATGTTTGTTTTTGTATTTGCATCTCAGGATGAGATGGAATTACATTGTGGTTATGACTATAGTTGTATACGCCGGAAGGGCATGTATCTTGTGTGGAATGGAAGAGGACTTAAGTGTCCTTCATATATGCATTGTACTATCATATGATTCATGTTCTGCGTTAGAATATGTATTCTAATTCATTATTCTTTGTTATAATTTTCTATTTTTGCCTACTTACTGAGTTGCCCAAAGTCAAGCCTGTTTATGTTAAAATTTTATCTAACAGGTCAGGTAAAGAATTCCAACTGAGGATTGGGACGGACGGGCGAGATTACAATAAAATTGGTGGTATGATAAAGTAATGGGATTAGAACCCATTGAAGTTGTAATTTATTATTTAATTGTAAGATTATATGATTCTATCAAACTATAAATGAAATGTAATGACATGTCATAGTAATTATTCATGATATTGTAGATGGATTTGTATTAATCCTGGGAAAAGTATTATCATCATGATCCGTTTCCAATCTTGGGCGGAGCTGTAAGTATGGGTGTGAGTATATAGGTATAATTTTGGTCATTTGATTATAGAAATATAAATTTTATTTAATTTCATACGTGTATTCAGGTATAAATGCATATATTTTAGGGTAGACTCTACCAAATTATAGGCATGAAATTTCCCTTAGAATTAGGAAAATTGTGAGAATATGGTAAGATTTTCCTTAAGAAGAAGAGAAATGGTAGCATTCCATATCGACCCCAGTGTGGTGTACTAGAAACATATAGCGTGGGGGTGCGGGGCATTACAGATGGTATCAAACCCTTTCTTGTGACATATTTGTGTGGTAAATCCTACTTACCTATGCAAAAGCACTAAGTCTAGATTCATGATGACAATAGTTATGAGAAAGAACTAGGAAATGACATACCAATGAGATTTATGAGAAAAGACCAGCTTGAGGATAAATAGGAAGGCATGAGGAATGGATAGAGGGCATATGATTGGTGTTATAGATATGATATGAATATAGTGTGATGATGATGTGATATGTTATGATTAGGCCTAGGTGGCCATAGGTATGCTATGATTGTGCCTGGATAGCATCGATATGTTATGATTACGCCTAGGTGGCATAGATATAATATCCGTATAGAATAAATTTGATAGTGCTGTGATAGCACAAAATAGTCATTATTTACTGTGGGCAGAGTAGCACAGGGAAGCATAGTGGTGCCCATAGGGACATCTTATTGGCTTGTTATTATAATGTTTGTGAATGTGAAAGTGAAAAGGATGAAACTGTGAAGTTTCATGAGTTAGCATTTGTGCCTTGATTTCGTGATGTGTTGTGGCATCAGTCTCAGATGTATATCTAGGTGACGAGCTTCACTTATATGTATGTTTTGTTGAATAAACTGTGTAATCAGTTGCTTGTTATGAATTTTAATTATTGTGTAAATAATATGAATACTGTACAAGATATCCATGCGATATGGATATGTTTGTAAGGCTTGAATGCCTTGCTAGCAAAGATTCCACAATGGCATAGATGTAAGGAAAATTGACATCCATAGGGTGTAGGTATGTATTTCTTGCATATGTAATTAACATTTGCATTTTGAGTATGGAAGCATACTCTAACTGAATATTATTAATGATTGCTTATTTATGTAATTTGATTTAAATGAATTGTTATGTGTATTTGAGCAAATCTATGTTTTAAATGATATAATTAATTCTAATGTCAAGATGGCATTGATGTGATTGGTTACAATGTTGGGATGACATTATTTTGATTGTAATGCCTGGATGGCATTATTGTAATTGATATGATGATTTGAATTGTTTATAGTTGTCAATGAATGATATGAAATTGAAATACATATGAGCATATTTTAACAATTGTATGATGATGTAAATACTTTTGAGTTCCTAAGTTTGCTAGTGAGTTGGTGGTGAGCTCGTTAAAACCACCATTGTATAAGTTTGCTAGTAAGCTTGGAAACCAGTGAGTTAGTGGTTAGCTATTAAAAACCACCGGTTGCTAATGAGTTGGTGGTTAGCTTGTGAAAACAACCAGTTATTATGAGGGGTTGTGTGGGCAGCCGATATGGCCGGGCATTGCTTAATGATTCACCTAGATAGCCTAATTGGTGTAGATGGTATCATGGGAGGTTCCTTGTAAGGATGCCCAGCCTCAGAAGGGATAAATTCGTGATGCTAGTGAGGTTCCTGGTAAGGATGCACTGGTCCTAGAATTTGTGGCATTGTGAATCATGAGCATTGAATTGCTCTGATATTATTATTGTCATTTATTGTTACATTGTTAGGCATACATTGATGTGCATGTTAAGAGACTGCAATGCTTTAAATGTACAAAAATTGTACTTGAAAATACTTAAATTTAATTGAAAAAAGCCTTGTCATAAGGCTGTATGTAAAAGTGATTGTATTGCATGCATTGATGTATATTATTACTGTTGCCACTATATTACAATGAAAATGTATGACTAGATAACATGATGGATTGAATGGCCTAGATATATCATAACATTGTAAGGTATGAATGTGTCGTAATGGCACAGATGGGTTATGATATAGTTAACTTGTGGTCCCTATGGAGTGATGAGGGTGGGGTGCCACAGAGGTTAGCAGGAAAGCTATCCTGGACCTGGTAGGCTTCATTCCCTAGGACACAGAAAGAGGCTTGTGCGTAATATGGAGTGAATAGAAATGATAAATCCTTGATAAAGCTGGGTTATTATTGATGATGACAATAGGATGAATAAGATTGCCTAATGATAGGGCAATGTAAAGATTTCGACTAAATGAGTGATTATGATATTTTGGCTTATAGATTGATACCTAAAGCTTTGAGGATGAAACTTTTAGTAAGGAGGGTGTTTGTAACACCTATGGTGTTACAATTTTGATAATTATATGTTGATTAATAAAGAAATTTGGTTTGAAAGGAATTAATGCAAGTATAAGTATGATGATGCAAA
>JAYJMB010088712.1:0-18999 GCA_036873735.1 Pouteria campechiana | reverse complement strand
GCAAAAGATGAAGTATTAGGTGCAAAAGATGAAGTATTAGGAGAATAAAATATGACATTTTGCATTCTCATCAATAGATGATATAGGTAGAGGAAAAGACTAGGAAGAGCTTTATGTATTTATTTGAATGTTATTTATTTTCTTGTTAAATGAATTCATTTTATGTTTTAGAGCTTTATGTATTTATTTGAATGTTATTTATTTTCTTGTTAAACGAATTTATTTTATGTTTTCAGAACTTTATGTATCCTAGTTCGGATTCCTAGGTTATGTTTATAAAAGTATGTACAAAAAGTTAAGTAAGAATTTCTAAATTTATCAGTATTTGGATGTATAATTAGGTCTCTATATACACACTTTTAAGTGGGATCCCCAATTCTCTTTAAAGAGTTTTATTTTAAGTTCTTTTGTGGTTTATCTATTTTATTATCAATCCCTAGTTCAATGAGGTTATGCACAACTTATTTGATTTTAATCCCTTATTCTAAATTCTATGTTCTATGCATAAAGTTAATAAATAAAAGTGTAAAATCAATGTACCAATGAATGAATAATTGAAGTGTAGAGTTTTGAGTATAAATTTGTATAGACATATAAATGAAAGCAGTTAAAGAACTCGATATGAGTTCTAATTTCTTATTAATAAAAGAATAGATACTTAAATATAAATGATTGAAAGACTAAATTTAAGCAAAGGAAATGCATAACTAAAGCTCTACAAATGAAAGAAAACATACAGATGAAATTTAAATATAGATGATGAAACGTATGATGTGGATACTTGATTTTGAGTGCCATACCTGCACTTATCTTTTGAAGGAATTTGGTATTTCATCGTATAATTTATTTTATTTTTTCAAACCAAGTCTCCTTTCTTTTACTTCTTCTTCTTCTTCAGGAGTTTGTTTTTTTCTCCCTAAATTCTTACACTCAAGTTAGTTTCGATAATAACATAAATAGTGTGTGAGTGTAATGTGTTTTGCCCTTAGAAAATTGTCTTTGGCTTGTTTAAAATTTCTCATTCTATTTCACAAGCTAAGACATTTTACAAATGGAAGGGCAGAGAGCGTATAATGATATTTCATCATTTTTAGATCTGCTCTCACTTCATCCTTACTAATGCCGATACAAGTAATTTTTCATAGTTGAAAATCATTTGGCCATAAGAAATGTATTCAATCTCCTTTTCCATTATATTTAGTTTAATGTATCAAAAGTTTGGGAGATGGGAGATGGACTAATTTTTGAAGAACATAGAGGATGACAATGTTGGGTAAGCCAAATGGATCACTAGAATTATTTATCTAGCCCGCTCTGATACCACTTTTAGAGTCCCGTAGGATGACTTAACCTAAAAGGGGATGAGTGAATTGGGTAAATAAAAATTTATTGCTTAACACCTATTGGATCATTTCTCTCTTTTTGTGCTTGTGTGTAGTGTGACGTAAGATTAATAATAGAATAGTAAAGTACAGAGAAATAAAGCAAACACACACACACACACACACACACACACTCACACACACAGATATGACGAATTTTATAGTGGTTCAGAACTCCGTCCCTACATCCACTCTTCCAAGAGCACCAACTCATTGTGCCTTGAGTTCTACTATACCCTGTACAGTGGAATACATAAGTGTCCTCGACACTTCTTCTGGATTTTAGCTAAAGGGAGGATACATAAGTATCCCCTACACTCTTCTAGTTTTACAAGCTCATTAGGAAACTCACCCATTTCAAAAATCACAGGCAAACTTGGTAGTTTTTTCGAGCTCACTATCAACTCACTGGTTTCAAAGCTCACCAATAAACTTGATAGTTTTCCAGATATCACCAACAACTCATTACAATATGGTTTATCAAGTTTACCTTAAAGTCTTTGGTTTTCAGATTAACCAGAAAACTGACACTTTAAAAAGTGTTACAATGAAGCACAGGGGAAGATATGATCTCTCTCTCTCTCTCTCAGCTTCATATAATACATAAAGTTCTTCCCATAATGTAAAGATAATGACCATAAGGATATGAAGGTTTAGCTAAAGAAGGATATATGACAGTTTAAGCTCTTGGCCATGGGTGGAAGGATTTGCATAAAATTAAGCTCGTTTGAATGAGTTCCTTCACCACCTTCGAATTGTCTCGCTGCTTCTCCTTAAATAGCTTCTTCAAAATCTCAACCATTGGAGAAGATGGGGTCCGTTGAATGTAGAAATGGGAGCAACATTGAATGAATAAGACCTTTTGAGTTTTCTGCTATTGAAGTCCAGGTCTTTCTGATTTGTCTTGAGCTATTGCATCGCCATTCAGAGAGGAGAATGAGCTGTGTAAAAAGGTGTTCCTTGTTTGACTCATCATAGCTTTAAAAGTCTTGCAGTGCCACTTATTACCAGAAATGGTGACTGACATAAGTCTGCACAATGACAGCACGAGTGCAGATGCCATTTGTATGCTAGTCACATAAATCAAGTTTTCCTCTGACAAGTCACGGTCTTCCTTTGTCTGCATTTGTCTACCATAAGTTGTAGATGAATTCTTCATAGGTTTGTCTGTCAGTTGAACTCCCATAAGAATGATTTATTTATTTCAAGTGGCAGACAAACTTTGAATGGCATAGATGAAGTCAAAATGACTAAGAGACAAACTCTTCTTTGTCTGCCAAAATTCCTCCATAAGATTTGTATGTTGATCTTTCCTTCATGTATATGGTTTGTCTGTTAAAGATAATAGACTAGCTTTGAATGGTGCTGACGAAGATGAGTTGATTGATTGACAAACAGTTCCCTTAATACGAACAGATGAATTAGGATGTGATTCCTTTGTTCTTCGTTGTTTGTTGGAGGTGACAGACGAAGTTCGCTCAGTCTTGCACTAGTAGACAAAGTGTGATTTTTTTCTTTTGTTCCGTATTGTTTGTTGAAGGTGGCAGACGAAGCTAACTTCAACTTGCTCGAATAGACGAATTATGACATTCATCTAGTGTAAACGATAGACAAAGTGTGTTCTACTTTGTCTTAGATATAATACTTTGCACGTTGCATTTATTTTTTGTGAGTTGTAGACGGTCGTGCCTTTATCTGTTGTAGCCCATTTTTGATTCAAGCATTACATTATTTGTTCTTAGCTTCGTCTATGCTCATAGTGCATCATCTACATCTTCTTCTACTTTGGCTAAACTTTGTCTATTATAATAGATGACCTTTTGATCTGAAGATGAGGCAAAGTTCTTTATCTTTTCTACATATTTTGAGCAACAGAAGGATTTTGTTCTTGCAACTTCCTTGGTTCTTCAATCTTGATGTGTCTATATTGGCCCAGCTGAAGTTACACTCCTTTCTTTATTCATATTGCCTTTCTGTCCTTAGACTAATCTGTTCTTCTAACTTTGTTGATCAGACAAAGTTTTCTTCTTTTGTTACATGATTGTTTGGGTGGCAATTTCTTCTTTCTTCCTTTGTTGATTTGTCTGTTAAGCCATTGAGTTGCTTCTTCATCCTTGTCTTGGATAAACTTTAATTAGATCAAGTATAAGTAGTCCAAATTTCTTGAACACAATTTAAGCTCTCTGATCATGGCTTCTTCTTTAACTTCTTGTTTTTCATTTTTGTCGATATTTTCTCGTTGAAGCTGACAGACAACACAAGCTTGTTTTAGCTCACTTTTGAAGCCGTGTTTGTCTCCCATTGCTTTTGTTCGTAGAAGCTTCTTTTAGACAATTGCAACCTTTCTTTGTTGCTTGTCTTCTGTTTTCTTCTTATTCTTCTTCTTCCATGATTTTCATTAGTTTAGCTCCTTTGGAACGTAGCAGATAGTTGTGGCAGTTTGTTACAGACGAACATTATCCTGCACTTGAACATTTCTACACTTACAATGTTGTTAGCTTTCATATATAATAATATTAGAATGTATATTATCCTCAAGTGATTGTAGTATATTGTAAAGAAAGGATAATATACATTTCCATTGAATGCATAGTATGAAAGCTTAATTAATTATGGTGCATAGTATTTATTTAGCAAATTTATATAATAAAGGTTAATTCATGTTTATTGTCTGCACACCATAAAGTGAGGAATGTATGCTTGTATAATTAATCATTCATAGTTATGTGTTTATGTTAATTACTATTTATTAATTTATAACCATTTATATGATTGTTAGAGATTTAAGCAAATAGGTTTCTTCTCTTTAATATAAGTTTTGTTATCATCAAAATCACATATATAATGTTGAAAATGATGAATTGATGACTCTCGTTGGGGCCTTAGATGCAATCAAGTGCCATGCATTCCAACCAACAATGAAGTGAGCAATGTTAGTTTGATACTCGACATTAAATCCTAGATCCATAAACAATTTTGGAGAATTGTAGAAATGCTTCTTAGCTAGTTTTGTCAGAAAGAGGTGACAAAAAATGTTAAAAGCATTTGATATCCATCAAAAAGAAAGAAGAAGAATCCCTTAAAGAATATGTAAATAGATTCAATCAGTTAGAATTGGAAATTGAATGCCTAGATTAGATCATAATAGGAGCCTAACTCCAAAATGGAATTAAAAGCCAAAAAATAAAATATCACCTGCACCTAAAACCACCCAAAAGCTATCCTTAGCTTCTTGAAGTGCTTGAAAGACGTATAGATGTAGAAGAGTTCATAGAAGATGAAGATAAGGGGTCTGATAAAAGAAAATGTAATAGATCCCCTTATAGAGAGGAAGAATCATCTAAAAGAAGAGGATATCCACCTCCTCCATGAGGAAGAGAAGGGTATGATTATTTCACTCCTCTCAACAAGTCTTGAATGTATATCTTTGAAGAAATAAAAGATCAATGGAAACTCCCTCAGCCACGGCCAATAAGAATGGATCCTTGGAGGCAAAGTCTTAATAAATATTGCCTCTATCACAAGGATCGTGATCATGACAAGGAAGACTATAGGCAACTCAAAGAAGAAATCAAAAACCTAATAAGAAGAGGAAGATTGTAGTGGTATGTAGCTAAAAATGCACATAAAAGAGAAGGGAGGAACAATGGACGCAAAGGGCTCCTAGAAAAAGGGAAACAAGTCCAAGAGAATAGATGAGAGAAGCCATAGTATAGGCTAACTAACCAATGGTTGGGACCATCAACATGATAACTAATGGGTTAACAATAGGAGAAACTACCTCTGCAAGGAGACTTGCCAATCACTTTTCTTCAAAGGAAATGCCCATAATATTGCCACCTTGCATGATAATATGGTGGTAATCAAAACTGTCATCTCCAACTTTAAGGTAAAAAGCATCAAGATTGATAGCAATTCTTAAGCAAACATTTTATTTTATGATTGTTTTGAATAGATGAACATCCCTTCAGAAAGGCCAAGGTTCAGTGGCAAGACAACTAGTGGGATTCATAAGAGATGGTGCACTCTCTAAAGGCATTATAACTTTATCATATACTATGGGTAATGGAGAAGCAATATCGCCAACCCTTCTAGAGTTCCTGGTGGTAAAGGTTTTGTTAGCATACAATGAAATACTAGGGAGACTAGGATTAAACAGGATAAAAGTAGTGGTATCCACTTACCATCTGATAGTAAAATTCCTTACACTCAAAGAAGTAGGGGTTGTTAGAGGTATTTAAGAAACATGCTAAAAGTGCTATGAGAATTCTCTCAACAAAAAATTGCCAGAAGCTTTGCAAATTGATACACTTGACAAAAGGGACAAGTAGCAAATTGCCCATAGTGAACTCGTGGAACTAGTAATAATGGTACCACTCTACCTAAATAATTTAGAAAAAATGTTTCAAATTGAGTCTGGATCAGAGTTGACATTTCAAAGGAAGTCAGCATTGTTTCTTAGAAACAATTTAGATGTATTTGCATGGAAATTATCAAACATTTAGAGATTGGATATGAAGATAGCTTACCACAAGCTAGCTATCAATACTAAACACAAGCTCACAAGCTCATTAGGTAGAAAAAATGCTTGCTCTAACTGAAAAAGAAGGAAGCAATTTCCATTGAAGTCAACAAACTACTATAAGCTAATTTTATTAGGTTGATGCAGTATTCAAAGTAGTTGGTCAATGTGGTTATGGTGCAAAAAACTAACGAAAAGTAGCAGATGTGCATTATTTTACATCTCTTAACAAATCCTGTACAAAGTACAGTTATCTACTTCTTAATATGGATTAGCTGATTGACTCCACCATGGGACATGAGTTACTGACATTTATGGATGCCTTCTTAGAGTACCACCAAATCAAGATGAATGAATTAGACCAAGAGAAAATTGCATTCATCACTGATGTTGGTGTGTACTGTTACTAGGTCATATTGTTAGGTTCAAAGAATGTAGGAGCCACATACCAAAGAATAGTTAACACTATGTTCGAAAACCAAATTAAGTGTAATATGAAAGCATACATTGATGATATTTTAGTAAAAAGTCGGTGTCGGTGCAACCATCTTGAAGACTCGGAAGAAATCTTTCAAATGCTATGGTATCGTAAGATGAAACTAAATCCACAAAAGTGCACCTTTGGGGTCACCTCGGGGAAGCTTTTAGGGTTCTTAATATCCTAACAAGAGATAGAAGCTAAGCTTGAGAAAATTAAAGCCATCCAAGATATGAAACCACTGAGAAATATTAAAGAAATTCAGAGATTTATAGGAAGGTTGGTTGCACTGAATAGGTTCTTGCCAAAATCAGCAAAAGGGAGCTTACCTTTCTTTAAGGTACTATAGAAGAATACTCCCACAGAAGAAACAGGAATATTTGCATGGAGCTAAGATTTCTAGAAGGCCTTTAACAAATTAAAGGTCTACCTCATTTCACTTCCTTTATTATGTGCTCCCCAAAGTGGAGAAACCTTGTGTGTTTAATTCATTGCAAGTTCCGAAACACTTGTAGCAGTGCCGTTTCAAGAGAAAGGAGGTCAACAACGACCAATGTATTACATTAGTTGAATGCTGAGGAACATAGAAGGCAGGTACATAGGGTGGAAAAGATGGCCTTTGACTTAGTCATCTATAGCGCCCCCGTTGGTCAACACTAACCGGAATGGGCACCATTACCCGTCAATTGACCATCCTAAATTAGGATACTTAGAGTAAATCATCTCCCCATTGCCACAAGATCTACTAAATGAGTCAGGATTACACAAGCACAAAATACATCACTACACCCATACCAATGGCCATAATCCATAAGATATATACATAATGTAAGTATATGACTGAATAAAGTATATTATCTTTTAAAATATACAATCTCCCATCAAAATTACCAATTATGAGACGTCCTACATATCAAAATGATACATTATGATCATATACATCTAATATGTCCAAAAACTCACATATATCAAAATGAAATAATAACTAACTAAATTGCATTGATCCTCCCTTCCTAAAGTTCCAACCCCATATTGGGTTCCCTCAAGTAAACATATTAAGATTTTAAAATAGGGTGAGCTGGGCAACTCAGTAAGTAGGTAAGTAAAAACAACAAATGACTTTCCTTGGTCACAATTGAACTATCACTCATCTGCCCATCGGTTAATTTAAATATAGTTATAAAAGTCACATCAGGTTTTGCATAAATCACACAGATATTAAACAAGACTGACCATCGACCAATCCCATGACTATACCCAACCTAATGACATATCCATGAATCTTGGGCTACTACATAGCCCCACATAAGCAACAATTATGCAACATGAACAAACACTCTCAAATCATATCATGAATGCAAATCTAGATACAAAGCTCACTTTAGCCTAGGCCCTCACACCCTGTGAGGTTACTGCCCACTTTTCCCCTAAAGTGGTAATATATGACTCAAGGCCCCTGATGCTAAGCATGAGTATATCACTGACCCCATTGAATCATGACCCCAATGTCTAGTGAGGTGGATTATTGGCCAATGCGTAGTGTCCCATAGGCACGCTAAGCTCCCTCTCAAGCTTCACCGACCTTTGCCTTTTGGCTAGCTACGGCCCGCCTGAAAGATCATTGCTAAACCCTAACATTAGAAATCACATGTGCATCATATCCTCGACATGTGCATCTCATATCCATACCACATGTCTGTCCGATTAAACCCCATATTACTCAGATCATTTGCATCTCATATCCATGTCACATTCCTGCTCGATCAAACCCCATATTACTCAGGTTATGTGCATCTCATCACATCTAGCCATTTAGGATTCAGCTCTTGGCCACATCGGTCAGGCAAACTGCCCCATTATCATCATTATGTACACATCTTAATCACCTATACCATCTTGCATGATGCATACCAAATGTCATACTATGTATCATTTATCACATGAAGCCTAAGGCCCATCTCATGCATCATGTAACATCATTAATATACACAATTATGGTTTCAATACGTTAACATGTCATGCATCCTCTAGATTCACCTAACAAGGTCTATAAATAAGATATATCTTTCACTTAGGCATTTCATCAAACACATGTGGGACAAAATTCATAAAACCATACATTATAAGTGAAAATATGGGAAAAATATGTAAATCATGCTCAATACAATAAACCCTCATTCAAATTATTCAAACCAAACTCAAAGCATAAACCCAACACAAATTTGACATGATCCAAACATAATGCATAAAAATCACATAAATGGGAAAATAAATATATAAAAGTTTAGAAAATCATTTCTTACTTACTCAAAATCCAAGGATTCAAGCTTCCACACAAAACCCTTGTGTCCCAAGACTTGTATATGGAAGAACATTTCTTCTAAGGCTTGGATTTACACCTTTCCATTTTCAAATATTTCAAACCTAAGCAAAATGAATTTCTTTCTTTTCAAAAATGATTGCTCTCTTATAAGGGAAAGGGTTTGATTTTTACTATTTACTATTACTATTCATTATTCACTGTTCGTTGTTTTCTATTTACTTTTTACTATGCATTATTCACTATTCACATGTACTATTTAGAGTCAAAATTACTATTCATGCATGAATAAAATAATATATGAACAATGTATATACTATGCTTGTAATAAAATAATGATAGTTACTGTGCAATTTTGAAAAATTTGACCAATTTACTATGCAATTTTAAAAATTTTGCTCCACGAAAATAAAATCATATATTTTTGCATATTTGTTTCGGTAGCCATGGCTACGCTGTTGCCAATGGATTTTGACCAAAAATAATAATTTTAGTGAATTTACACAATAGCATGATCCTATATTTTTAATGGATTTTAATCATACAATTAAAAGAGGTCTATTCAACATACCTAAAATGTCCCCTTTCTTTTTCTTTTCTTTTCTTCCTTACTTCTCCATCAATAGCACCTCATCCTCCTCGCTCTCTCTTGCTCTTCTCGTTGACTCCTTTCTATCCACATGGATAATTTATAAGCGAAGGTCTTTCGCTGCCAACTAACTTAATTAATTGCTGCATTGAATTCATGCTCCATTGCCAACTACCCTGCCCCACTATAGGGCATCACATCATCGTTGCAAGGAGGCTATTCCTATACTTTTAAGGACATCCCATCTATATTTATATAGATCAACCATTAAAGCAACTATTTTAGAAGATGGAACTCTTTGGATGAATGGTCAAATGGGTGGTAGAACTTATCAAATTAAATATCGAATTCCTCCCTTGAGTTGTGATAAAAGGGAAGGTTATGACAGACTTTCTTATCAAAGGAACAAATGACAACCTAGAGAAGCATAGTGGTGAAGCAAGAACCACTTTTTCCATGAGCATAGAAATAAAAACAAATCAAGTAGAGTCGAAAAAAGGAGAAACCAACAAAGGCAATAACTCCATCGGCAAAAATAACCACACTCGAGTCAATAGGAAGCCTTATGTAGATGGGTCATCAAACTAGGTGGGAGGAGGAGCTGGATTGATCCTAAAAATCCTTAAGGTCTTTCAATCAAGTATGCACTCTAGTTTAGATTTGTAGCCACAAATAATGGGACGAAGTGTGATGCCCTTTTGGTAGAACTTCAGATTGCTCAGAAGCTAAAAATCCAAGAGCTACAAATTCATTGTGATTCCAACCTAGTGGTGAAACATTCAAAGAAGGAATATGCAGCCAAGGAATTATTGACAATTCAATACATATTGATGGCTCAAAAAATGTTGGAACAGTTTTCAAAAATATTTTGTAAGTGCCTCATGAAACAAATGAAAAACTAATAAACTATCTAGGCTAGCCTAAGCACCAACTTTTGCCCCTCAATAGATCATTCTACTTGGATTTATTGCTCACCCCAGCATTGGAGAATCGTAACAAATGAAAATTGAAGTCCAAGAGCCTTTTTAGATGGTCTATTCATGCATATTTGAAAATGTGGGAAAAGCCAGTGGATCTATTGAAAGCTAAGAAGTTAGCACGTTTTGTCAAATTCACCTACGTAGATGGAAAATTATATCACAAGGGACACACATAGTTATACTTACGATGTTCAAATAGAAAGGGAAGGGTAGGAAATTCTAGAATTAATCTACGAAGGAGAATGATTTAACCACATGGGAGCCAATATCTTAGCCTTTAAAGCTAATAGGCAAGGTTACTACTAGCCTACCATGGTAGTCAACTCAAAAGCATGTATGCAAAAAAGTGACAAATGCCAAAAATATGCAAGTATTCCATGGTTCCCAGCCACCGAACTATCTACCATTAGTAGACCCTCTCCCTTTTATTAATGGAAAATGGATATCCCATGCTCTTCCCCTCTAGTGATAGGAAGAAAGAAATATATCATTGTAGTAGTGGATTACTTTACCAAATGGGTGGAATCAATGGCGAAAAAGTCCATATCAGTCATATAAGTAAAAAAATTCATCTTGAGAAGCATAATGTACTATTTTAGGGGTACTATGAATAATTAGTTCAAACAATAAAACCTAGTTTGACAACAAATCATTTAGGCAATTTTGCACTTCCTAGGAAATATGGTAGAAATCCTCATTTGTGGTGCACCCTCAGACCAATGGCCTAATAGAAGCAACAAATAAAGAGATCATCACTGGATTACATAAGAAGCTAGGAGAAGGGGAAAATTGACACATGGAGCTCCCCAAAGTTTTATGAGCATGTCAAACTCTTACAAATTTCATACTAGTTGAACTATGGTTCCTTTCACCAGAATCCTCAACTTTGACCTTGACCTATATAAGGAATTCCTTATAGCCAACCTCAACATGCTGAACAAAGTTAGAACCAACTCCCAATCAAGAGTTGCTAGATACTAGAGTTAGATGCAACAATATTTTCACTAAAAGGTCAAGGCAAGAGGATTCTGTGAAGGAGATCTTGTCCTTTGATAAGCCACAGTTGGAAATCCTACCAAAACCCATAGAAAGCTAACCAAACATGAGAAGGACATTATGGAGTAAGTGAAGCCCTAAATAATGACGCTTACTAATAAGCGAATTATATTCACTTATATTAATATTAAATAAACTTATTTACTTGTTAATCCTTGAGAATTTCTAAGTTCTTCACATGTTTCTACATGATTTTTATACGTGTATCTGAGATTCAGAGGTAATGAAGCTAAACTGAGGACAAGAAGCACAAATCAAAGCAAGAACGAAGCGATGCAACAAAAGTGGGCAGCAGTTTGGGGGCTTGAGCGCCCAAACCGGCGCTTAGGCACCCAAATCACCAAGCATCTTTAGATTTTTGGCAACAGTTTGGGTGCTCAAGCTCCCAAACCAGCGCTCAAGCACCACACGTAAAATTGGAGTTTTGGATTTTTGCGGAATGCGCATCTTCCCACTTATTGGACTTAGTTTAAAAGGGTCCTTTTGACTAGGGTTTGGGGGACTTTGAAGGAGGCACTTGGTGGCTATGTTTCTATGGGTTTTTGAGAAAGTTTTTGCAGGAGGTTTTGAGGGGAGAAGATCAACTTGGAGATCGATAGATCCGAGAAGATCAACTTGGAGATCGAGAGATCCGAGATCACAACCAAGGAGTGAAGAGCAGGTTGAAAAGGGAGAAGACATTGAATTTTTTTTGTTTTCATTATTTTCCCTCCTTATATCTGTGCTTCATCTTAGAATTGAAACTATGACGATGTTGGAATTTTATTGGTTTGATTTATTTTGCATCATGAGTGGCTAATCTCTCTTTTTCTAGAGGAGAGATGGATTTTATGTTGAGTTCATGGTGTAATCAATGACTTTCTTATTTGGCAATGCAATTAAGTTTATTTGTGATATTTGGTATTTAAGGCGTTCAATTGAATTGATACCCATTAAATGATTCTGTAATTAGGGTTTGACACTTGGGAGAGGTAACCCTAATTAAGATTTAAATATCACAACATAAAACTATAGATGACTCGGGAGAGCTTTTATGTTTTATGAAATCTTCAGTAGAGAATTATAGATATTAATGCATTCTTATTACTCAGGTTTTTATAGAGATAATGAGATTAGGGTTTTGAGAATAGAGATTTAACCTATCATTTAGAAGAGGGGGTTAAGGACATTAGGATTCTTGGTTTATAAACTTATGCATTGTTAGTTAAATTTGAGTTGAAATTGCCATGAATGAAACATGAATGAAGTCGATCCTCTAGGATTTCCAAATATTGATTTACTCAATTCAAAGCTATTTTGTTTAGCAGCTAGTATCGATTCACCTATTTTTGGTTTCCAAAAAAAGTTAGAATTATCTATAACGATAGCTAGTGAAAAGTTGAAATACACAATCCCTGTGGATACGACCTCACTTATCATTAAACTATAAAACTTGAATCCTTACACTTACAGTATAATTTGAAGCAAAAAAGTTTTTGGCACCATTGCCGGCGATTAACATAATTTCAACCTTCTTTTGCTAATATTGTCAATAGATAGTTTGCTTTAATTTGGAATTTATTTTCCCTTTCTTTTAGCAAGTTCAATTTTCTTTATTTTTCATAGCAGTGTATGCAATATCCTAAAAATTCTAACATTATTCCTTGTGATCCAAAAATAGAGAGAACACTTAAAAAGATTCGGAAAGCAAGGCGACTAGAAAGAAGAGCAATGGCTAAGCAAGCACAAATTCAGCCACAAATAGAATAACAGAGGCCAATCAGGGATTACTTCAGACTAGTGGTTAAAGAAAACTACTTCGGTATCACTCATCTAGCCATTAATGCGAACAACTTTAAATTAAAGCCATCTTTGATTAACATGGTTTAGCAAAACTAGTTTGGGGGTTCACCAAGTGAAGATCCGAACATTCACCTAGCCATGTTTCAAGATATCAGTGATACTATAAAAATGAATGGAATACCAGATGAGGCCATCAAATTGAGACTTTTTCCTTTCTCATTGAGAGACAAAGCAAGAGTTGGTTGCAAAGTTTATTACCAAGAAGCATAACAACATGGGATGAAATAGTGGAGAAATTCCTAGCAAAATTCTTCCCTCTAGCCAAGACTGCTCAATTGAGAAGTGAGATTGGGCAATTCAAGCAGATGGATTTTGAGCCACTGTATGAGTGTTGGGAAAGATTCAAGGATTTACTTAAAAGATGTCCACAACATGGTTTTCCAGACTGGCTATAGATTCGGTTATTCTACAATGGGTTGAATAGCCAAACAAGGACAATAGTAGATGCTAGTTCTGGCTGCTCACTAATGGCCAAAACTATAGCAGAAGCATACTAACTACTTGAGGAAATGGCTTCAAATGCATTCCAGTGGCCGAATGAGAGAAACATGGTAAGGAAAGAGGTAGGATGTCTTGAAGTGGATCTTATTATAGCTTTGACAACATAGATGTCCTCATTGACACATCAAATAGCCATTGCAAATTCAGTACCTAAAGGAATTACAACTATAGGTGAGACATCATCTTCTTCTTTGCCAATTGAAGCTCATGTTGTTGGAGATCCAACTAGAGAAGAAGTGTAATTCATCAACAAGGGCTACAATAATTTTTGAGGAAATAATATGCAAAATCCATACCATCCTGAAAATTGGAGAAATCAGGATAATCTTCCCTATGGAAATCAAAGAAACAACCTACATCATCCTTTGGGATTTCAATAGTCACATCAACCTCAAAATCAGTCCCAACCATCTAACAAGAAGCCAACCTTGGAAGATCTTATGGGAACTTTTATTTAGGAAAGTCGAAGCAGGTTTGCTAGGAATGAGGCAAGACTCGATAATATGGAGACAAACATGGAAAATATCAATGCTTTTATTAAGTTTCTAGAAATATAGATTGGGCAGATTGCTAGCTCATCTCACAATTCAAACGAAGATTCTTTTCCAAGTAACACAGAGAAGAATCCAAGACAGCATTGCAATGTTGTGATGCTAAGAAGTGGAAGAGAACTGCAATCACCATAAATGCAAGTGAAAATGGAAAAATTAGAAAAACACTCTTCAAAGAACGAAGAACCTGAATCAAAAGAGAAATAAGAAAAACCTGAGAAAGAAGAGTACCTACCGGGGAGAATTGCATTTCTTGACAATCCCCCTATTTTGCAACCTAAACTTCCTTTTCCGCAGAGATTCCAAAAGAACAAAATGGATGAACAATTCAAAAAATTTCTAAACATGTTCAAAAAGATTCACATCAACATTCCATTTGCAGAAGCTCTAGAGTAGATGCCCAATTATGCTAAATTTATGAAGGAGATAATGACTAGAAAGCAAAAGTTGGAGGGCTTTGAAACAATGAACTTAACAGAAGAATGTAGCGCAATCCTTCAAAGAAAAAACTTCCTCAAAAATTGAAGGATTTAGGGAGTTTCACTATCCCTTATACTATTAGAAATTCATCTTTTCATAAAGCATTATATGATTTGGGAGTATCTATTAATTTAATGCCTTTTGTCTATTTTTCAGAAACTAGGACTTAGGGAAGTGAAGCCGACAATAATAACATTGCAGCTTGCTGATAGATCTTTGACTTATCCATGGGGGACTATTGAAGATATGTTGGTAAAGGTGGATAAGTTCATCTTTCTAGTAGACTTTATTGTGTGAAGATCATGAAGTACCTTTGATATTGGGAAGACCATTTCTAGTTATGAGAAGGACACTGATTGATGTCCAGAAAGGAGAGCTAACATTAAGGATAAATGATGAATAGGTACACTTTAACATCTACCGTTCTATGAATTTTCCTCTTGAGGATGAAATATGCAATAGAATAGAAGTTTCGAATGAGTGCATTAATTCTGTTTTCACTAATGAATGCATTCAAGATCCTTTGGAAAATTGCATTTCAAACTCAAATAGATAGGAAAATGCGAGTTCTAGATATATCTTAGAGTACATTTTAGCAATGAAGTCATTTTCTGTAGAAAGAATCGACAAGAAACTAGAAGTGCTAGAGGAGGACTCAATGGGTGAAAAAGTGAAGGCCACCACAAAGCTAAAGTAGCTACCTAAACATCTTAGGTAGGCATATCTAGGCAGTGATTCTTTTTTTTCAATAATTATTTCTTCCTCTTTATCAGGTTTGGAAGAAGAAAAGCTGCTGCGAATCTTGAGGAAGCACAAATCAGCAATCGCATGGTTAATAGAAGACATTAAAGGGATAAACCTAGTAATTTACATGCACAAAAATTTACTGGAGGAATCATCCAAGCCATCAAGAGAACCACAAAGGAGGCTTAACCCGACAATGAAAGAGGTAGTAAGATTAGAGGTACTGAAGTTGTTGAAAGTAAGTATTATATACGCCATCTCTGACAGCAAGTGGGTAATTTCAATCCATTGTGTACCAAAGAAAGGAGGTATGATTGTAGTTAAAAATGTAAACAGTGAGTCAATTCATACATGGACTGTTACAGGTTGGAGATTTTGTATTAACTATAGAAAACTGAACAAAGCAACCCAAAAGGATCATTTTCCATTTCCATTCATTAATCAAATGCTAGACCGCTTAGCAGGACATGAATATTGCTACTTTTTTGATGGATATTCTTGGTATAACCAAACTGTGATCGCCCTAGAAGATCAAGAAAAAACCACTTTCACCTACCCTTATGGTACTTTTTCATATAGGAGAATGCCTTTTGGATTGTGTAATGTTCTAGCCACTTTTCAACGTTGTATGATGGCAATTTTTCATGATATGGCGGAGGAAATACTAAAAGTATTTATGGACAATTTTCTATTTTTGGGTCCACTTTTGACCAATGTTTGCACAATCTATCTCGTGTTACAACACTATGAGGAAACCAATTTGGTCTTGAATTGGGAGAAATACCATTTCATGGTCAGAGGAGGAATAGTGTTAGGACACATGGTATCTTCACAAGGATTGGAAGTGGATCATGCAAAAATAGCTGTTATAGAACAACTTTCGCCTCTGACCATAGTAAAGGGCATTCGTAGTTTTCTAGGGCATATTGGGTTTTATCAAAGATTTATTAAGGATTTTTTAAAAAAAATTACAAAATCATTATATAATCTCCTTGAAAAAGATGTTGTATTCGATTTTGACAGTGACTGTTTGCAATAATTCCACACTTTAAAAGAGAAATTGATTTCTGCACCAATTTTGACAATGCCAAACTAGGATGAACCGTTTGAGGTGATGTGTGATGCTAGTGATCTAGCATTGGGTGCAGTTCTAGGTCAAAAGCATGAGAAGATGTTTTGAGCAATCTACTATGCTAGCCAGACACTAGATGATGCACAGAAGAATTACACTATGACAGAAAAAGACATGCTAGCTGTAATGTTTGCATTGGAGAAATTCAGATCATACATCATTGGATCGAAGGTGGCAGTGTATACTGACCACGCTGCAATCTGATATATGTTTTCAAAGAAAGATGCACTGATCCAATGGATACTTTTGTTACAAGAATTTGATCTGGAAATTCGAGATAAGAAAGGAAGTAAAAATGTAGTGGTAGATATCTATCAAGGTTGGAACAGCCCAAAGCAGTAACATCAATTGAGGAGAGATTTCCTAATAAAGAACTTTTTACCTTGAGTGAAAAATTTCCATGGTACGCAAATTATGTAAATTACCTAGCATGTGGCACTTATCCTCCAAACATTGAAGGGTAGAAGAAGAAGAAGTTTTTACATGATGTCAAGGCATTTCTTTGGGATGACCCATTCCTATTCAAGGTATGTGTAGATCAAATAATTTGGAGATGCATCCCTAAAGAAGAAATTCAAGACATTCTATAGATTTGCCATTCATCTGCATATGGAGGTCATCATGGTGCGAATAGAACTACTGCAAAAGTTCTACAATCCGGGTTTTGTTGGTCCTCGCTTTTCAAGGATAGCTATAAGTTTGTTAAAACCTGTGATCACTGTTAGTGAATGGGAACAATTTTGAGGAGAAATGAAATGCCATTGAGGAATATTCTTAAAGTGGAAGTTTTCAATGTATGAGGAATGACTTTATGGGACCATTTCCAGTTTCTAGTGGTCATTCATACATTCTACTTATTGTCAACTATGTTTCAAAGTGGGTTGAAGCAATAGCAACATCAACAAATGATGCTAAAGTAGTATTAAAATTTTTGTAGAAGAACATCTTCACAAGGTTTGGGACACCACGGGCGATCATCAATGATGGAGGTTCCCATTTCTGCAACAAATTGTTCAATAACCTACTATCTAAGTATGGTGTTAGACACAAGGTGGCGCTTGCTTATCATCCATAAGCGAATGGATTAGCTGAAGTATCGAATCGGGAGATAAAACAGATACTAGAGAAGACAGTAGGAGGGAACCATAAGGATTGGTCAAACTGATTAGAAAATGCACTATGG
Organism: Pouteria campechiana; assembly: GCA_036873735.1. Lineage (NCBI taxonomy): Eukaryota > Viridiplantae > Streptophyta > Magnoliopsida > Ericales > Sapotaceae > Pouteria > Pouteria campechiana. The sequence continues at coordinate 1,239 of JAYJMB010088712.1, read as the reverse complement.
GCATTCCAAATGGAATAAAAACACCAATGGGCATGTCTCCATACAAGTTACTCTTTGGAAAGGCATGTCATTTTCCAATAGAATTAGAGGACAAAGCGAATTGGGCAATGTGAAAGCTTAACTTGGATTTGGGGGCTGCAAGTCAGAGGCGAATGCATCAACTGAATGAGTTGGAGGAATTTCGTCACCAATCTTATGAGAATTCTAAAATTTAGAAGGAGAGGATGAAGAGATGTCATGAGAAACTCATTGTCAACAGGGAACTCCAACTGGGGCAATAAGTTTTGCTTTTTAACTCATGGCTGAAACTATTTTCAGGAAAGCTAAAATCAAGGTGGTCAAGCCCATTTATTATCAACAAAGTTTTCCCTCATGGAACAGTTGAATTGAGGACACAGGATGGGAGAATGTTTCAAGTTAATGACCAACGCATCAAGCACTATTTCGGGCAAGATGACAGAAGTGGGTATGTGACCCACTTGAAGGATGATGATTGAGAGAGAACACTAGTCGGGCTATAGACTATAAACTAAGCGCTACTTGGGAGGCAACCCAAACTTTTGAGCTTTCATTTGTTTTTAGTTTTGTAGATGTAGTTACCCATTTATTTCATTGTCAATGATAAAATTGGTTTAGGTTAGATTGAATTGATTAGCTTGTTACATGATCCAATAAAACCCATTACTAGATTTGGTGTGTCTGTTTCTACAGGAAATAATCATGGAAGCAAGGGTTTAGCATACAATTTGGAGCACATGAAGTTTCAAACATCAATATGAGAGTAAGAGTGCATTTATCATTCAGTCATTTGGGTGCTCAAGCACCCATATTGGAACTTAGGCACCACTTCATTCTATGCCGGAACTTAGGCGCCACTTCATTCTATGCCAAAGTCGTCCGAACTAGCAATTTGGGCGCCGCACCGAGTCGTATTGCCCCTTTCTTAAACATGAAATGTTTGTGTTGCCTTCCCAAATGCCCAAAGCTTCCCCTCTTCTAGCCTTCTTCTCTAAAACTCCAAACACTCTATTAAAGAGACGCCCAAAGCTTTCTCCTCTTCGTGCCTCCCTTCTCAAGCTTCTGAGTCTTCCATTGAAGAGACGCCCTAACATCCAAAGCTGTCTCCTCTTCAAGCTTCCCACCTCAAGAAACCGAACCCTCCATTTCGAGCATTGGGGGGGGGGGGGGGGGGGGGGGGGGGGGGGGGGGGGGGGGGGGGGGGGGGGGGGGGGGGGGGGG
>JAYJMB010088711.1:0-18999 GCA_036873735.1 Pouteria campechiana | reverse complement strand
AGGAATGATTAGAAATATGGGTAATGATATGAAAAAGTAGTGTTTAGAAGTCTCACATCAGTCTAAAAGGATGTATAAGAATATGGCTATTACACCTTCTTTCTATTACAATTCCCAACCAAACAGACACTTAGTTTTCTTTCATTTCAATCCATGCGGTAATGGATGGCTCTCTTAAATTATAAATGCCTTTTTGAGCTCCTAGCAAATAATATTTGGTTTGGTAAATTTGATTCATTGACTATCGGCTATATTATGCCTGTCACATAAATCGTCCATGTTGGCTAGCCAATCTAAGAAAACACTAGTTCTAAGTTCTAACTACCATTATAGCTTAAAACATCAACTTTGATTTTCTTTGTGAACTCATCATCCTCAGAATAATTCCTTTCATCATGCAAAACATATCCACGAGGAATAGGATTACCTGAAGGTTCCCCACCTAAGTTCCTTGTGGTCCTCTAGGTCTATGATGATCCCAAAAACCCTTCCTTGTGGTCTCCAGGTTTATGATGATCCCCAAAAACATTCTCTCAAAATACATCCTCCTCATCTAAACATTGAAGGACATGAAGTCTATAGCCTATGACCTGGTTTCTTTGTGCTTCTGGACATGGCGCATCATCCATGTCTTCAGTTTTGAACTTGAATCTCTTTACCAACGTTCGTTTGTCATTATGGATTCTTTAGCACAAGAGGAGTTGATAAAATGCCTATGTTTCTAAACTCTAATTGATCATTTCAAAAATCTTGCCCCATTTTAGACTCTTGGGAATCACACTTTTGTCTTCAATTAGATGTTTTCCCAATGACATAATTGCAGGATTCATCTAACCTATTGATTCAATCAATTCGGTTAAGGCATTTGTCCAACTGATGTGTATTGGGTCTATATCAACTTTGATTCAGGAATCAAGGGATTTCCCCAATTCATCGTGAATTTCAGATAATGACTCTCTCATTCTTCCTTGTTTTTAGATAAGGTTTCATGACTTTTGGTTAAAACTTCTAACCTAGAAGCAAGTTCATTATGTGTTCCATGGTGTAGGTTCAAGTAGGATAGAGAAGAAATATGATGCAAAAGATGCTAATACAAACAAAAATCACAATTAAATAATGAATCTCTAAGCCACTACAATGATCCATAGTAAATTTTAAGTCTAAGAAAGAATATACTTGTTTGAAAACCCAAAGAAACACTCTCAATCACTAAAGTGGTAAGTTGTAATTTCTAAAAACAGTTTTTCTAAAATATTGTGAAAAATGAGGCTTTTCCATTTTCCAAAAGCAGAGGATATATTTATGATTTCAGAAGACTTACTGTTTTGGAAAATTAAAGAAACTGAAGACCGTTTAGCAATTTTCAAAAAACAGAAGGGTTGTTTTGTAAATATTTGAAATGCAAGAGCCTACAACCATGGTTTCAGTAAACCCTATATCTATGCAGACTATGATGGGAGGGTGGTGCTTAGATGGCTCTGGTGATTTGAAGATGGTGCAACAACTATGGGCTCTTCTGGGCAGCAAAATGCCCTTGAATAATGGGCATCATGCAAGAGGAATGCTACAATGGCAGTATTGTTGTGTAATCAGGTATGGATAGCAGAGATGCCTGGGCCACAAATCTAATCGGTAAAACACAGAAGAACACAATGGCCACAATGGTAGAAAAGATGAAAGATGTTTAGTAACACAAGGATGGCAAATGCAGATATTGCATGAAGAGCAGTGACATACAATGGTAAGTGGCAGCAAAATAGCATGTTCAGGCCTTAAGAGTCATTGATGTAGACCTAGGGTTTGCAGAGGGTGGAAGATCTGAACCAGATTATCCTCTAGTACCAATTTGATGTAGGATAGGCAGAAATAAATGGAAAGAAATAGAAAGACTCTCTCGGAGGCGAGGGGAACAAGGAAATTAAGAGGGATAATTAGCAGAGGAAGAGACAATAGCCATCGTTCTCAATTCATCAAATGTTGAAACCCCAAATACATTCTATTTATATGTCCCATAAAACAAAATTCATGAATGAATCCCTAATCAAAGAAATTATAAGATAACCCCAGTGAAATAAAATTACAAAAGAACTCAAATTAAAAGCCCCACAAAAATCAAAAAATAAATAGACATTTACACTTTTTTAACCCCCAACATTTACCCATAATTAAACTTTTCCCAACGTTTTAAATTTTTTGCAAAAATATTACATTTTTACCACCAATGACAACATTTGTCTAAACACCCCCAAATGACCATTCATTTTTCCTAGTCAACCCTTCATACCAAATTGTACCGTTTCACAGCAACATCTGTCCTAAAGCCATCTTGTGCAGTCACCAAAATGATCGACAATCAGAGCCGTTCACCAAAACGGCCTCTCTGCCACAACACTGCTGGACCATCAAATCCTCAATTCTGGTTACCAGAAGAAGCAAAAAACAATTTGCTGCTGCCAGTCCATTCATCTCTTCCTCCATGCTGATGAAAACTTACTGTCATGTTCCTCTCTTATCCAACCAGCTCTATCGGTAGTGCCTCTTCCATGTCCAACCATCCAGCCATATCTAAGCTCCTTCCCAATTGTTAGCAAGAACAATTCCATGCTGGCACTTGCCTCATCTTCCTTGCTGGAAGACCAGCACCAGCTGAACCTTATTCAACCCTAGCTGCCAGCACCAGCCTGTCTATTCGTCTTCCCCAGAAAAAGGCTACAACAACGCCTATCACTGCCACTCATTGCTGCCACATAATTGCTTCACATCTGGCAAAAATAGTCCACACAGCAATGCACATGATTTCACTATCCCACTCTCCATCTGACCATCAACGACCCATCATCCCCACCATATACATGGTTGCATCCATTGACTTAGAAATCAAGCCATTACCACCCCTCACCATAGCAATAGCTTGCTGCCAACAATAGCCTCAGATCGACAACCCACCACCTGCTGTCAACCATTCACACATTGATCACAAACCTTGCCAAACTCCACCTTGCTGGATTTGGTGATTGAAAACGAAGCAGATATGGACTTGGACCATCCCCCACTGCTGCCACCATGCTTCTCCATCTCCATCCATTGTCGATAATCATTGTTAGCATCCTCAAGCCACTAGCGAATGCCACAACCATCCAGCTACCATATATCCAAAGTTTGAGGACTCTCAAAATCCCATCCATTGCTGACCAATTGAAGGGGGAGAATAAAAGGATTTTTGCAAAAAAACCACTATAGATTGGGTTCAATAACAAATCCGCCCAAGTGCTGCCATTTTCCTCTCTCACCCTAACTCATCCATTTTGAGGGGCATTATTGATATTTAAAAAAAATTCAACCATCAAAAAGATTGTCACCAAACAGCACCTAACATTGTTGATAAAAATAAAATTATTTTCCTAGGTTATTGGTGTTTTTGCAAAAAAAATTAAAATGTCAGCAAAAGTCTAATTATGGATAAATGCTGAGGGCAAAAGTGCAAATGTCGCAATAAAAGTATTAATAAAGTATACATCAGCCTCATTACATTCTCCACCAACTTGTGACATGCTCAACCTTTAATATCAAACAAATGCATTTCTCAATTATGCACAATAGTAAATAGTGTTTAAACAATTCAATTAATTTTTAAAATCATTTAGAAATTACCAAAAAAAGAACTTCAAGAATCATGAAAACATTGCAGATCAGCAATGTTAGCATATCACTTATTCAATAAAAAAGATATACTAGAGAGAGATCCTAGAGACAAGACAAAGACTATTTAGTGGTGATCATATGATACAATCCATGGAAGTAGGATCAAAGCCCTAATAAGATACTGAATTAATCTTGAAGCATCAATATTACTCCATGAACTGAATGGCGTGGATGGCACACTAGGATGTGATGGATTGCCTAAAATGACAACAGATACAAAAGCATAAACATAAACAATAAACTTTTGAGCAGCAGAGGATAGGTGTGAATAGGCAAGAAAAGAATTTCTGAATTCACACATAATTTCTTCAATGATGGGGATGATAAATTATGCAATGATAAATGCATAAAGAGGGCTGCTGCCAGTATCATTAAAGTTTAGGCACACTGCACCTGTCTTTGAGCGACATATTGTCTGCCACTTTCAACATTTTCTAACAATTTTCTCTTTAGGTCTACCTTAGCTTCTTCACGCCACCTTTTCCATCCATGGTACAATTGAAGCTTAATGGCTTTTGGAACAACAACCTCTTTTTCTCCAAACATCCACTTCAATTCAACTTCTGGGAAACCCTTTATAACCTCATCCCCTGGTGTGTTCACAATAATGCGCTTTTCATCTCCAAATCTCCTCAACTTCTGTCTGATGTTTGCTTCTAGGTTGCTCTGCAGTTCCCTTGACTCCTTAAACTGTTGCATTATATTTGAAACAAAACATTTGGTTGTTGGATCCAGGAATAGATCAGAATCTTCAAGTTCAACAGCTCTTGGCAATATCAGCTGCTCCCAATATTCCTTCTGGGTTGCTTCCAAGTCTTTCTGGATATCATACCTAGAAAGCTGGGTAGAAGAGCACTCTGCAATACTACAACCAAAAACAAAACAAAACAAAAAACAGTGAAGACATACATTATTGCATTTACTTTGCTCTTAAAAATAACATATGCATGAGAAGTGCTGACATCCCTGAACAAAACATGCTGATTGGATGACAGTAAACACCCAGTCAAAAGCAAGAAAATTTGACTAGAACGAAAACAATTTCAATGATCCTGAAATTTCTATTCCCTGCCTCTCTGTCATAATTGTTCATGATGCCAAAGCAAGCTGACTAGAGGATTCTTAATCACTCAATCTGCAGCACATAAAAGGCAAAATATGGTAACAGAATGCACTCACTCAAACGGTCAGGATCAGTCCATCGGAATAATTCTTGCACCATAGCTTGCTAAGGGTGGAACTATTGGGTGAACCACCTGAGAATGATGGCCAAATGATAAAATTCAGGGTTTGGGTTGACATATGCAGATATAAGTTGGATTGGAGTTGTATTTTGTCAACCCAAACCCTGACTTGGTTTGGATTGACATATGCAAATATGATATGGATTGGAGTTGGATTCTGTTGACCCAGATGAAAGGGTTTAGGTTTGGGCTTGATTTGGTTGAATCAATGGATCATAATCAGTGGGCCCCTTCATCATATAGCTTGACCATAAAGAGCATCATTTGTGTTACTGTTCTAACATAATTAATTTTCTCGGAGCCTATACTGTGGGCTAAACTCATTTATTAAATGCACTGAATGGATTAGGCTTTAGTCTTAGGTTGACCTATTTATAGATGACTTGGGCTAGGATTACAATAGAAATGGATGGTTTATGAGATGGAATCATCCTCATTATCACCTAAATTCAACCCAAACTAAACCTGACTCAATCTGTTGCCACACCTGCATCTAGGAGAAATTCTCTCCTAAAATGTTAACACTTTATAGTAAAGAAGCATGCTGGATTGTGGTGGCTGAATTCTGAACCCACCATGATGTTTGAATAGTATCCCAGTTGATCTCTAAATGCATAGCAGTGATATCCCAGGGCCAGAAAAATTGGCTAAATCCATAATTTATGTGGAACCCCCAACAAACCAAGAGTTTATATTCCATCTACATTGCTACCCATCATGCAGTCCACCTAAATCACCTAAATCACATTTCAGTGTATTTGTAGCACATATGCCCACAGGTGATACCACACCTAATGGCCAAGGTGAACATCACATTGCAAGGACTACCTGCAAAACACTGAAGAATGCTCTCCCATGTTACAAATCATACAAGAAAATTTCTTGCATGCAGACAGACAATTAGGCATCCAACTGAACATTCAAAAGGTTTGGGGATGTTCCTAACGGCCCCATGGAGGTGGCATGATAGCATTTCAGATCTCACATGCACACATAAGCAATTCAGTTTTAACAGAGTTCTAATTGATAATAAACTCATTGAGACACAAGTGAGTTGGTAAATATTGATGGATTTAAATTAGTGATAAATGGATGACAAAAGGGTTTTATGAGCGCAATGTATCTTGATCCTACTCTATGTTTGTCAGTAAAATTAGTAATGCCTGATGTAATTAACAAATGAGTAACATTGCTACAAGTGTTGGAACCATTCACTCTAGAGAACGACAAATGGAGCAGATTGGATCATATGCTTTTTTCGCTTATCCCATTTTCCCCTTCTTAGATAATTTCTCCTGCTTCGTCTCATGAATGCATTTTCTGTATAGGGACTGAAGTGTTCATTCTCTAGACAAAAAGTGAAGCTGGTAAGGTCATATTCTTTTTATAACTTAATCTTATTTTTCCTTTCAAGATAATTTATCATGCCTTGTCTTACTCTAATGGATGACCATTTCCCAAGATTGCTACACCAGATTTGGCTTCCTAAGATCTTCAGTGAGGATCAGATGATGGATGAAGGAGTTTCTAGTTAGCCAATTAACCAATACTGGTTACATCCAGAAATTTGTATGTACACTGCAGCAGGATCAGAAAACCTGTAAATCCATTTTCTTTTATTTCAGTGCAAATTTTATTGGAGTAAAAAAATTTCTCAGAATGCAGGAAGAAAATTCCCAACAAAGGAAAATCCATCAGTCCCTTGAAATAGGATTCACACCAAACTGGGTTACAAGTTTTTCTCATTGCTGACACTTTTTCTCAGAAGAAAGATTACCTTACCAATAACCATCATAACAGCAAAAAGGTGGAGAGGTTCCACGTGGTCAAATAGCAAAAAGTCAATTCAATGGAACAGGCAGCACTTTAGTTAAAACTTAAAAGCGAATAAGATACAACAGAGATGGAATAGTGAGGCCAGACAAACTAGTCATTTTCACATTATCAATTCCAATCATTTCATTCAAATGCATGCAATCTTCTACAGCCACTTGTAGATTCCATATACATAGGGGTGCACCTTGGGTTGGGTTAACCCAAACTCAACCTGACATTTTTAAGGGTTTGGGTTGATGACAACCCGAACCTGAATTCTAATTTGGGTTGGGTTTTGGATAATGGCAACCTACCCAAATTGCATATTATTAATTACAAAGCTAAAAACTATGCATTTTCTATTTATCATAATTCATATTATATTATTCCTTCTTTTTAAAATTTCTTTTATAAAGCACAAATGACCTACTAATCTCATATCATTCTCATGATCCCTGTCTCTATTCTTAGTACAACGGTACAAGTGTGTTTTTCTCTAGTTGATCCTATCTCCCAAGTTCCATCCCCATCTCATATGTCCTTTTTGAAAATCTCCTTGAACCTAATTAAGTGTTATTTGAACTTGTGTTTTATTCAGCTATTTGATAAACTTATTATCTCATTTGAACTTAGAAGTTTAATTTGATGTTGGATATGCAAATTTTATGTGATGGATTAATTTTATTTGAATGATGAAAATAAATAGTCCTTTTTTTACTTATTCATGTAACCCGAATTCAACTCGAACCCTACCTACTGAATTTGGGTTCGGGTTGAGATTTTAAAATTAGGATTAGAGTTGATGTTTTAGAACTTGGGTTAGGGCTACGGTTGACCTCAACCTGAGATCCCGACTAACCCGAGTTGCACCCCTACATATACAGTAGCAATTCACGAGGCAAAAGCCTTTTAGAATAAATGTAACCACTAAATACACCCACCCAGATGGATTTCCACTAAAATAGAAAACCGGTGTACCGTTCTGATTCCCAGAATGTCAAAACGGGTGTAAGTTAATCAACTGGGCAATGTCAGACATCAAATTCAGGACAAAATGGTGCCATTTCGTGACAAAACAATATACCTTTCAGCCTTCGCCTTTTTCCACTGCCGTTCAAACACCTCCGCCAAAGCTTCACATTCCCTCTGAATAAATGAAAGCTCCCGAATACCAATACTATAAGCCATTGTCTCCTTCCTCAATATCACATCCTCAATGTCCCCAACCTTATCACAAATCTCATTATATTCCCTCTCGGCAACATCCATCTTCTTTTCCAGTTCACCAATCTTCTCCTTTGCTTCCTCTCGCTGGTCTCCGCTCCGCTCCAAAACATCCTTCTCTGTTTCCGCCACTTCAAACGAATGAAAGATCTCGCTTGCCCTCTCCATCAGTTCCTGCTGCTTGCTCCACAACTCTTCCAGCTCCACATTCAATGCAGCCAGAATCTCGTCCTGCAGTTCTTCCCGCTTCAAGACAACCTCTTTCAGTGCCTTCTTGACTTGGGCCATCTCTTCGCGCCCTGACTTAACATTCTCAATTCTCTGTAAAAGCACGGCCACAGCTGCCAGGAGTCTCCTGGTATGCTCCGAGTACTCGTGATCAGTGGAATTGGTGGATTTCCTTCGCTGAGCTGTTTCGTCCGCAAGCAGCGCCGAAGCAACTGCCGGTGCCGCAATCGCAGGCAGTGGGACCAGAACAATCGGAAAGAAGCCGATGGTTACACAAAAGACGGCCGCCGTGAGAATCTTTTGGATGAAAGCGAGGGGATTTTTGTCGGTATTCGGAAGCAGGAGAGGGGAAGGAGTGGCATTTGGAGGGGTTCGAATGGAATTGTAGGGTTTTTGGAAGGACGATATTGTAATTCTTCGACGGTGATTGGATTTTCGGGTTTGCAAGGGATAGAGGCGAGGTTGCTTGGCGAAGAAGGGGAAGGCAAGAAAGCTGAGAGAGGGAGGAGTGGAAATGAGATGATGCATTTTCCGAGAGGGGAAGAAGAGGAAGTTGGGTTTTGATTCTTCTTCTTCTTCCCCCCTGGAGTGTTTTAGCTAGAAAGACGCAGGGCAGGCTTTTTGGATAAAAGGTGGCGGCAGGGGTAGTCCCGTCGCAGCAAGAAGAGTTCGCCGTTGCCCTTGAGCGCGCGGGCTGAATCACGTGAGTGCGAGGCACCCTTTTGAAGTTCCGTCTTCCACTCCCCATGCGATGGTTTGGAGTAATTTAAAATTGCTGAGAAACACTCAAATAGCTCTTATAGATTGGTAAATTATACCCAAGCTTTGTAAGAATTAATTTGAGCAGTGCATCAATTTTTGGATCTAATTGACAGCTGGGTGTTTTTATTTTTATTTTATTTTTATTTGCTCTGGAGAATATTTAGATATGCTTGGAAACATAAAAAAGTTTTAGGAAAATTAAAATTATGAAATGGTAAAAGAAAAAAAATAAATAAAATGTTGTCATGTTACAAAGGTCATGGATTTAAATACAATAAATGAAGATAAAATGGTTATTTGCACAGGTGTTCATATTTTTAACCAAATTGCACATATCACCTAGTAATTTTGTTATTTGAGTGCATATTTTGAGGTTTCTTCACTCTCATATAAATATTCCTAAGTTGGAGTTTACTAGAAAATGTCAATTAAGTCCGTAAATTGCATGAATTGACAAAATTACTTTTAAAAAAATACACTTAATAAAATTGAAATAAATAGCTTAAATTGAAAATAATTATTTTTTATAAAATTTAAAAAACTAGTCCTTTTGGAATTTTAGGTTATAAGTTAGATTCATATTAGGTATCATGACATTTACTAACTTAATAATTATTTTCTAGTGAATTATAGTGTTGTGGATATTTGTACTATATGAAATAAACCTTAGAAGTAATGTAGAAAGCAAAGTTATATGATAGTAGGTACAATTTGATCAAATTTAGGGGGCACCAGTGCAAATAACCTAGAGATAAAATAAATATGCATTTATATAAAAAAATAAAAAATAATTAAAAGTACATACAATAATGAATAAATGTTAAATTATTTGGGAATTAAGATGCTACATCATGTTAAAAACATAAAAATAAATTGGATAAAAAATTTCTCTACTACTTTTCCCATCCCATATAGTATGAGTGATCATTGACACTAGTAGAGCAAGTGTTAAATAATAAAAATAAAGGGTCTCTTTGAACTGCTGTTAAGTTTTAGCTTAGAGAAAAATGCTTTTAGTAGTAGTTATTTTGTAAAAGTTATTATAAGTGAGAAGTTGTGTAGTGTTTGGCCTTGTCATAAAAAAAATACTTTTAGTGTTATTAGTGTATTATTTGTAAAGTGCCAAAATTTGAACCTACATGTAATTTAGTTATCTAATTTGAAGTGTCTTGTCTTAAAATTACATCAGCACAATGAAATTGTTGGAGTTTTTAACACCCCTCTTTAGGGTGTTACTAGAGGACAGTTTCAAGAGGAAGCTTATGCAGAGTCTCCCCTAAGTTGCCTAATCTGTGACTTTTATCATCATTCATTTTGTAGTAATTTACATTCAACACAACACTAATCACATTAACATACACCTACTTCTTGCCTAGAGCTGACAGTCGCATTGTGATGGAGTTGTCAACAGGTGACTTGAAATGACATGACGGTTATACAACATAAGCAACAAAACTTAATACATATTTACATCACCTAATTCATAAATCCATCAATCCTTACTTTATGTACATGCTGGAGATAGTCTTAAAAGAAAACTCTAAACACTAGGACCACTAAGCTAATATACTTGTCAACTAAAAATAAAAGTATAATAGAACAGGGTGAGTCGGGGCAACTTAATAAGCAAGACAGTTATTAAAAAATAATCAAATAAGCACGATCTTAAAATAAAATTCATTCCATACATGAGCACTCAATGGCAAAATATCGATTATGATAATACAATAATGTTGTATGCAACTAATGCATGTTTACTGATTAGACTATCGCCTTATCTCGATCCATTTAGACTCTAGTCATACTCAGACACATCATCCACTATCACCTTGATATACATCTCATTGTCCCTATATCACCAACTCAATCCATGCTTGGGAGGCTATCTATTATGCAAACTTGACCCTTTTTCTACCTCAATGTATTCTAGTCCCTTCTTGTACTCTTGACTATAAAGCCTATCAGGCCCACGATAGCTTTATCCTTGCCCTTTGTGGTACCCCGACCTCATTGCTCTATAGGAATTATAGGTTTTCCATCCACAACTGGTGAAGTAATTAGGTGAGTCCTACAAACCATGCCATTACCCTATATGGATGTTAGGTCAATCAGGTTATTTGCGCATTCCAACCAAGCCCCAAGCCATTATAGGCCTCATCACCATCACAAGCCTCTTTGCCATCACAAGCGACAGCCAATCCATCATAAGCCACTTAGCCACACAAGTGGAATCCAACATAACCTAGTCATCCCAACTTTTTCACATCCCCTCAATACTATTGCATGTATACATCTTATAGGCACCTCCACTCCGTTTTACATATTATCATGGCTTATAGTATTATCTCATATCTTTCATATAAATTCTACTTGCTGCTCCCTTTTCGCGTGCTACATTAAAGTGCTACTATAATACTAGTATTTTTTTTCAGGCACTTGATTAAGCCCTTATTTCACTTACTTTTCACACTATTTCATCATTCACCACATTCACATATAAGCATTTAAACACAAACCACTGATGTAATACATGACCTAAAATTGTCATGAAATACAATGAATGCTCATACCATACATATACTTCTATTTACACATACTTAAGCATCTAATTCTCAAACCAATACAAGAAAACCAATGTTTTCATGTTCTTGACTTTATGGAAACTAAATGAAACTGAATTTTCATTTGTTTATAACACATTGAAATCATATGACACTAATCATATAAAAACGCAATACCAAACTTTGAGAAAAACAAAACCTACTTTCCGTGACATGAATCACTACAACGTTTCTTGCCTCAAACTCCAATTCCATGATCTCCAATTCCTATACATAAAATATATGTCTTGTTAGCATCTACAGGCCATTAGACTCTATGAAACATTACTAGCTCCCATTCCGGGTTCCTCAATTAGCATCTGCAACTTCCTCAACATTATTCCATCCATTTAATACCAATATATGTCTCGTTAGCATCTACAGGCCATTAGACTCTATGAAACATTACTAGCTCCCATTCCGAGTTCCTCAATTAGCATCTGCAACTTCCTCAGTATTATTCCATCCATTTAATACCAATACACATATCCAAGTCTTATCCTTCATGATTTTTCAATGTATGTCAACAATTTCCTCCAAAATTACCATGATTACACAAACACCATCAATTTTGAGGCTGTAAGAACAAATTTGCCTACTCCAAAAATTTTAGAGCCTCACAAGTTTTAAGTGGGTTCATCCCATCTAGTTTATGGCTTGATTGTTTTGGATTTTAGTTGGTTGGTTGAATGAGAGATAAAGGAGCAACATTAACAAAACAAATGAAATAATAATAGCTATAAAATAAATAAATATATAATAAATAAAATGAATTCTTGACTGGACTTTACCTCAATTTCAGCTGTTTAATTAATAAAATATTCAGTTCTTGAGATGATGGATGAGAAAGAGAAGAATACAAATTCAATAAGTTTAAACAATATTATTGGAAAATGATATAATATTAGTCATAAAAACAAGAAGTAAATCTTTTTAGAACGAGCGATTGAGACAAGTATTACGATTATAAATAACAGAAAAAAATATTATAACTAAAGTTAGCAGCACAACTAAAATTGTGTTTCACATATTGAATGCATGGGGTATGGGTATTGTTGGCATCAAGTCATAATTTTTTTGGGGAGATAATTTATTACTGCATGGTGTGTTCACACAAAAGCAATAAATTCACGCTGCGGTAGTTGAGAAGCATGTCTAATTTTGGGCCAAACTCTCTAAGCGCATTTGAGAGATGGGGTATGTAAAATAAATCTCATTGACACTGCTTTTTAGATTCATATAATACTTTAATTACTTTTGATAATCCTACTTGATTTTATAATTACTATTTATATATATTCAATCATCCTTTCTCATGTTTTCGTTAAAAAGCCTACTTTACCAGCATCATTAGCTGTTTTACTAATATCATTAGATATTTCTAGTATACCTCTTCTGGGTCACACTCTATCAAAAAGACCCTCCCGTAAATGATGAATGGGCTGATTTTTAATTGAGTATATTCGCATCTTCGTCGCATGGGCATGAAAGTCAAACTTGTCCACTTCTTAAAAAACATGGTAGAACTATTATCTCAAAAAAATTCAAATAAAGCATTATGAGTGGTGACTGAATGAAAACATTCTTAGCACCAGAGCACGGTAGAACTTGGGCAGGAGCTTCAAAAAAAGTCTGATACCGTACATCCTGTTAGAGGCCACTATCACAGGGAATGGAAAAAATGGTTCCCTGCATCACTCATTGTGTGAGCTTTACTGACCATTTATCCAAATTAACACCATTTCATGAGTATGAATAATGTACTGAGTTTAGTGTTTGTTGTCAACTTATCATGTTATTTGTCTCACCAAACGGAGAAATATCACAAATTAAGTAGGCTGGTGGAGCATGCATGAGAAAGCAGATGAGTTTAGATTAATTGAGATGAGTGCCGACAAAGTCATTTAACATTATGCTAACAAATTGAGATTCGTTACCCACGGTCTCCCCAATAATGGATTCTAAGCATCAAGGGCCTTGCACTGCTTCGTGTTAATTGAAGGGGGGATTAAAGATATTGAATCTGGTGTACTTAGATCCTTTGAGATATAAGTGGGAACGAAGGTTGTGAAATTATGTCATTGGTAACTTAACACAATACTTCTCTTTTTTCTTCTCAATGTGTGTTCGGAAATGAGAAAAAAATGTGAAAAAAATATATGAAATGTGACATAAATGTAATAAAAATGATACGGTGTAATAGAAGATAATGATTAAAAATAAAATAAAAATAGATAAAATAAGTAAATCTTTTTGTATGAAAGGATAAGAAATAATGATTAAAAGTATACATAATAATAATAGAAAACAAGAGTTGTTAAATAGTTAAAATATTAAATTATATTAAAATATGTGAAAAAGATATTAGAAAAGTATAAAAAAATTGAAATTTCACTGTCTTTTTCTCATCCCAAGGGTAGGTTGGCTGGGTAAAGGAAGCTTATGTAAAATACTTTTTATAGTCATGGGTTATTTTGTAATTTTAAAAGTTAAAGCATCATTGATTAAAATAGGTAGAAAATGGGAGATTTTCATATACTTCAAAATTCAAATTAAATTAGACAGGAAAAATATCAAACCAAACGTATCATAGATTAATACGGTTAAGTCGGCCACCGCTCAAACGGTGGGAATGTTTCTGTTTACTGGGCTTATACCGCAAGATTGCGCGTCGAAAGCTTTCCATCCGCCGACTTATCTGCATGACCACGGTCCTGTCGCATGTGTGAGAGAGAAACTTAATTCTGGAATATAATTTTACTATTTAAAAATACTTTAAATATTACTTCTTTGTATTATGCTGAAAATTAATAGGATTAAAGAATCAGGTGGTTTAATCTAAAAAAATTATCCTATATTATATGTCATTTAATTATCTGAATATATATTTTTAGGATCATATAAAATGGGAAAAATATTTTTTGTTCAAATGGATAAATATTTATTTAACTGTCATTAATTTTGTTTTGAGATAACTAATTCAATTTTTCATTTGCTTTATTTTCTACTCAGCATGAAGAGATTACATCCAAAATATGTTAAATGGTGAGAAACTGAGAATTTTTACTACAATATTTAGACCGCGTCAGGGCACGTGAAATGGATTATGGGGCCCGCCCACAAGCTTGCATGGCACGTTTTCTCGTTACCCGTGTGGAAGCTTTCCCTCCTCGTGTTTCTCCCGCCAGAGTACCAAAATCAAATCTCCCATGTATAAATTCTCCCCCTATCCATCGAATGCTCCATTCACGGCTTCTGCCCGAGCACACACCCTACCCAAAAGTATATACACTCCCTCAGCGTGCGTTTCCTTCGAATTCGTCATTTCACGCCATTGTTCGCAGCACGAACGGCAGGAAGAACATGTTCAAGGGCATTCGTTTTTACCTTGCAGGATTCGACCCCGCCTCTGAAGCTCAGGCAATTTCACGCTCTCCTTAGTTTTTCTTCGTGTTTCGAATCGGTGTTTTGATTGCGTATGCTTGTGTTTGGTATTGTTCAGTACCGATCGGAGCTTGTGAATGGCGGAGCAGTTGACGTCGGTCGGTATGATTCGAGCTGCACTCATGTGATAGTACATAATCTTGTTCATGTGAGTTTTTTTTTTTTTTTTCTTTTGTTTGTTTAGATTGTTAATAATTCCTGGCCTTCTTTTCTTCTTCTTCTTTAAGCTACTATTTGGTTGTTTGGATGGGTATTTAATTAGCAACTTCTTATCTGGTCTCGATCTCTTCGAGTCTTTAGTTCGCATTTTGTTCCAGTCCTGAAGTGAATAAGTTTTTGTTTGAATGAACTGCCCTGTGACGGAATGACAGTTACTAGATTATTTATATAATACCCCAGACATAAAATGTTCTAACGTGGCAAAAGTTGAAATTTTGACTGTTAACTCATTTATTATAGATTCTAAGTTTTAAAAGATTTATTTATTATTAAATTTCATAACCCATATAGCTTGAATGGTTAGAATCACTCTCAATGAAAGTAAAAGTCAAGGGTTTGAGTTTTAAATTTGTGCAATTTAATTATTAAATTTTTTTCTTCTCACTTTGAAGAAGCGAGACCCACAAGAGGATGTTGGGAAAAGCAAAAAGGGTGTTGTAGGATTTATTTTTATGAATTTTTAGGTCTGTAAGTAGAAAGAAATTTATTTTGTATTAGTTAGATTTTAAAAAAATTAACGCAAAAAATTTTGAATGCATTATTAGAGTTATCGATTTGATGCATGTATTGATTTATTTTAATTGATGCATAAATTTATTTAAGAGAGAATATTAATTAGATTTGATATGAATTAATATGCTAGATATAAGAAAATTTAAATATGTAATTTAAATATCTCAAATACATGTATTAGATTTATAAATCTCAAATTTATAATTCTTTGGAATGATTCAAAAATATTGTTTAAGGCATAATATATATAATCTATTTTGTTTAATTTTATTTCATGCTTAGAAAAATTATACTACCATGATTTCAGAATATTATTACTGGGAATTGCGTTGTTTATTATTGAGAGAATTTATTTTGTCAGAATTGATATCATTTGGGAATTCAAGAAGTTTATACTTGAATGGCATTGGAATCTAGAGATTTTTGGTTGCCAAAAGGAATTAAAAATTACTAGATTTATTGGAGATTAAGAAATCCGGAGAAAAACCAGATTTCATGGACGTTGGAAAATCAAATGGGATGTAGTCGAAAATCAAATGGGATGTAGTCCACCGTCCCAGCCCGTTCATGGGTTTTTTTCCCGTCTTTGCTGGTTAAATCGACCAAAGAGAAAATCAGATTTTTAATCTGATTAGATTAAATTCAAATCAAGAAAAATCAGATTACCCAAACAGAGTTTGTTCGTGGTTGTTTGAGGATGCTGCAAATCAAAGCAGAAGCCGTCTATGGCCAGATGGGTGATTTTAGATTGGTGCGATGGAAACAATAGAAAAAAATTTAGATAATCAAGTTTCTGATTTTAGAAACCCAAACTCAAGAACCGTCCAATGTTAGGCTGCCCAAATCAAAACCTTAGAATGTTGCTGCCCAGATTAGATTTTGGACCATTAGATGGGTTAGTCGGTTGCAGATTTCAGCAAAAAAAAAATCAGAAATTTTCTGGTGATGGATGGAGTCCAGAGGGGGAAGAAAACGACCACGTCATCCGGCCTTGGCCAACCGATCAGAATAGGCCGTCCGGCCTTAGCTAGCCGACCGACCAGACTGGATGCACGCTCCAGCGTGGCCAGCCGAGCCAGGCGACAGTGGCTGAGTGGCACTGGCGGTGGCGTGTGTCGTCGTCGTCGTCGTGATGGGCTGACGACGGGCGACGGGCGTTGGCGCAGCGTGGGCAGGCACGCATAGGGGTTTTTCTGGCATCACGACGACGACGACGGGCGTTGGCGCAGCGTGGGCAGGCACGCATAGGGGTTTTTCTGGCAGCATTGCTGTTAATCGTGGAAGAAGAGAAGAAGGCAGGTTGTTGCTTGTCTCGGAAAACTAAAAAGGGAATTTTAAATAAACGACCGGGTTTAGATTGAATGTTTTGAATCAGATGGACGAAACAAATTTTCCAAAACATGACTATATCTTTAGATGTAAAGTTGACAGATTTGAAGGGCATAGATTTTATCCCTTAGATGATTGATTTGGTCCATTAGATCTATCATGATATATTTAGATTCCTTATTCCCTGTGATTCTTGTGATTAATGGGTTAAATGATGATTAATCAAGAGCGATTGACCAGATTCATGGGTCAGATGATGATTAATCAAGAGAGATTTTTTAGATTTTTAGTCAGATTATAAAGTATGATGTTATAACAACCAAGGGATGAGATTTTACTTCCCTATATCAGATTTATGGTCTGCCAAACTGGTTAGATGGTTATTAGAGTTATTTACCCAATAAATATTTGTATACATTGGGTAAAAGATAAAATATTAAGAGGAATATGTGTTTAGTACTTTATGAAGGGTTCTTTGACAAATGTACTGAGATTATATTTTTTGCTTATTAGGTTTGATACTTACTCTTTTATTTCCTCTTACAGATAATCCATCTCAAGAAAAGTAAGAGATTCAATTGAAGATTGTTTAGAAGAGAGAATTTTGAATAACTTCATTTTATTTGATTTTGAGATGTAGGAAATGAATATTTTTATGACGGACGTGTTTAGAATTTATGTTGGATTGGATATAGTAGATTTTTAGAAAAATTTTATATTACATACCTTTTCTTTCCACTATTTGTTTGCTAGTATGTTTATCGTGATACATTTAATCATTCAAGTGTGGTAGATCTTGGGAAAACCTGCTATATTGCCAGCGTAAAATTGTCATCCTGGGGTGGGTCGTCACAATTTAGATGTGCAAGAAAACGCAAAGAAATACAATTTGCTAAGAAAGCACTCAGCCTGTTTCTGTTTGTGGCCATTTTGATTCCACCAGGCCGTAACAAGATCATAGTTTAGGGCCTGTTTTGATAGTATGGAATGAAATTCACATTGAGAATTGGTCAAAATGATGCTAGCAATGTAATAGGCCTAGATAAAACAGAGTATTTTCAGCGGGGCACTGATGATGGGAATGATATGTTTGAATGTGGAAAAAAGAAGGTTGACTATGTTTGCTTACATTACTCTATTAGATGAATTTGGAAGCTTAAATATTCACATCCAAATGCTAATTATGCTTCTATGGTCTTTCAGACTACTATGCTCTACAAATTCACCATTTCACTTTAGACAGGCCTTTAAAATAACAGTGGCAGTGATGTCTGCTTTGCCACTGTGGATACTTGTTGGAATTAGGAAATAGATTTGTCACAGTCTGGGCTATCCATGTGACACTATGAGCTTAGACCAGACTTGGGCATGTTATCGACTGCCTGCATGGCCTGGTTAAAATCAAGGAGGGCTTTCGTTCAAGTTTTCCAAGCGTCATCCAACCACAACATCACATGGTTAGAGGTAGGGCACTGTAGTTATATTGCATGAGGGCCATTGGTTTTATTCTTTCAAGGTGTCCTTTCTCTTCCCTTCTTTTCTTCTCTCTCTTCTTCTCGTGTATGCATGTTGGAGGTAGGACTGTTTGTTGAGCCATTTGGATTTGATTTTTTTTTTTCTGCCTATATTGAGCTGCCAATGGGCACGGAGACTTGCTCTGTTTAGGGGGCTCTGCTATGGTCCTTTGTGATTACAGCATTGGGATGGCCTAGCCTGTCATGCTAACATCTACCTCCAAGCCCTCCCTGGCTTAAACCTATGAGACTAGCCTTCGTCAGCAGCATTCGATGGACCTTGTTGAAGAGAATATTTCTACTGTTGTTTTAGTCATGGAGGTTTTCCAAGAAAAGTTGTAGCTTGATGGCGTTCCATTTGCATTTTTCTATCAGGATGATCCTGTTTGTGTTGCTGCGCGAAGT
>JAYJMB010088710.1:0-19000 GCA_036873735.1 Pouteria campechiana | reverse complement strand
GTGTCTAGGGTGTCTAATTCAGTGTTATCTTGTTGTCCATTGGCCATGTGGGGCCCACTATATGGGACCCACCATTATCATACATGAGTGGGACCCATGTATGTACCATGGTGGGGCCATGGCAAAGTACCCTCAGGCACCAGATAGATTACCAGTGGCTAAAGGCCACTGGTGTCAACCTCTTGAAGATTCCTCAAAGCTCCTTCTCCTTTCCAAGAGAATTCTCCTTCCTCCACAAATCCTCTCTCCCAAAAATCCTCCTTTTCTCAAGGAGAGGAAGTAGTATTTATAGGCTTAGAGCCCACCTTCACCTCCAAGGGCAATCTAGGAATGCCCACCTCCTCCCAAGGGGTAGTTTGGGAAACTAGAGCCCACCTTCACCTCCAAGGGCAATTTGGCGATGCCCACCTCCTCCCAAGGGGTAATTTGGGAAACTAGATCGCACCTTCACCTCCAAGGGCAATTTGGGGGTACCCACCTCCTCCCAAGGGGTAGTTTGGGAAACTGAAGCTCACCTTCCTATATATATGGATTTCCATGTAACTTGATTTATTCAACTACATATGTGTATTTCATGTTAACACCCTATGCTTGGTTCCACTAATGCTTAGTATATCCAATGCACCCACCTAGCATACTCCACTTTACATCTGTGTGTGGGTGGAGATGTTGGCTAGCGACGTCATTTTCCCAATCTTCACAGGCAGAATTTCTAATTGAGCGAGGGAGAATGTCTTGCCTGCGCGGTCAAGTACAACACCTAGCTGTGTGGAATAATACTACAAGGACTTCTCCATCTGCTTGGTTCCCTAGTCGCGCAGTGCGGGATTACTTCAACTGCGCGGGTAAAGGGACGGTCTTCCAACTGCGCGGGTAAAGGGATGGTCTTCCAGCTGCGCGGGTAAAGGGACAGTCTTCCAGCTGCGCGGGTAAAGGGACGGTCTTCCAGCTGCGTGGGTGAAGGAGGTGTCCACCATGTAAGAACCTTGTCATTGCCTCGACCGTACAAGCAGGTCTCCTGCGCTGCGCAGTTGTTGACCTCTTGACTGCGCAGCATGCTGGGCTCTGGAGAATACATTGTTTTCTTGGGACATCCTCTACCTACGTGGATAGGATCAGCTACACGGCCTGGAGGGTGTCTTTAATCGTGCAGATTACGATCGCGCGAAATGCTTCCATTGCGTGAACAGTTGAACTTCGTGAAACTTGTTTGTGCGAATAGGCCGGTGACTCGCTAACTCCCGCATCAACCAGGATTCCAGCTACAGCATTGGGAGAGCATTTTGGCGGCTTTTTGTTGCACTCCCCTAGGTGGGGTGGACCTTGTCTGCGCAACCTGCTCCCCACCCTGTTCACACAAACTCTACCCGGAAGGGAGACACTATTACCTGGATCAGAACTTGGCGTGTTTAAACTAAAGTAGCAGATCTTTCTATTTTTGAAGGCAGCTTGCGACGACATTGGCTGCCTTCTTGGCTAGGAAGAAAGTAACACAAATGCCAGCGATGCTGCTTCTACAAGCTACCCTCTGTTTCTGTGGCTGTGGTGTCTGCGGAGCTGAGAGTGACGGATGTGACAGGCTCGATGCCTCTGTTCTGGGGTTCTGCACGGCAGGTCACGCGGATGGGTCTCTCCACTCCAGCGTCGGCTTGACGTGTTTCGGAAGGAAATCTTGCCAGCGAGCTATTCGTATATATATATATATATATATATAAATATTGCTACCATCCCATTTCAACGCTGTCATTAAATGGCTATCTCTGCCATGGTCGCGGCCATAATAAAAAATGCAGCATCCCTTAAAGTCGTCTATCCGGTGGAGAAATTTTAAAAGATGTACTGGTTCAATCAGTTACCAACACAAATTTGTCATTAAAGACCATGGATTCACGGCTCATGGGTGCATGATGAGGGCATCCTCGATTGTTGCACATGGTAGGCCCCCCTCGCTGTCTGCCTTTGAGAGCCATAGTCGTAACAGCTTCAATCGTACTCTCCGGATCGAAGTGGCTAAAGCTGCCTTCGACCGATCGTGACATGCGACTGATCAGGAAATTTGACCATCCTTAAAAAGATTGAAATCAACAACTTTAGCAACTCCTTCTCATCAAGCAGAATGCCTGCTGATTCAGCATCACGATGGACGTTTGGACGTGCAAAGCTTGTGTGGAAGTGATGAAGCACCCCCCAAGTTGCATTGGTGCATGTAGTTGCATTGGTACATGTTAAAGCCTCTGCTTCCAAGATAATTAAACCAGATCAGAATCATAGTGTTGTTTTTTTGAATTTTCTGTTTCTTTTCTTTTATTTTTCTAAGAGGATTCAAGCATCTCTAGAGCCTTGGCCGAGTAATCATCACAACGAAATCTTTCCGAATCAACTCCACCCTCAGCTTAGTCATTCAAATTTGCAACTTCCTCATTACAAATGACATAATAAAATTCGCAGCTAACTTCCATTTCGCTATAAGAAATTTCACAATTCACACCAAGACACAGTGAAACATGTGAAATTAAGCACCAGGACTAGAGGAATGGAGAAGTAAGACTTTGGAATTGGGCTCTTCTATTTCGGTGATTTTCGGCTGGGCCGGCAGTCGATCTTTATTTTCTGCTTCTGCCGCCGCAGCAGAGATGGAAAACCGATTTGGAAATCGGTAGCGAGCGGCGGGCAGCGGAGACGGGATGTAGTTTGGTAATCAGGGGTGAACGGCGGGAAATGGAGAGTCTAAGAGCAGATAAGGAATTCTCGAAAAGAAATGGGTTCGAAAGCGAGATTGGTATGGAAGGTGCAGAGAAGCCAGGGGCAGATGGACCGAGATAGCCTATCCGGATGCGCCGTAGCTCTATTTCCAACCAAAAGGAGATTTTGAGAACTGCGACGATGGTGCTATGATTTCTACATCCGGATCTAGATACAGACGAGAGGAGACACATGGCAGCGATCACGTACATGAGACTGCACCCCAAAGTTTAAAACGTTGCGTGTTTTTATACATCCTTTGTCATTTCATAACTCTACAATACATTGTATGTGAAATTTATACTCAAAATAGTAACATAATATCAGACAGAAAGAGCTTGCCGTGGCAAGTTCCTAGAAAATATATTTTTTTGACATCTAGCGAGAGCTTGCCACGGTGAGACTTTTCCTTGCTGCAGCATGGTCATTTTATGCCATGGAAAGGTGGTTTTTTGCCATAGCAAGACCTCCGAAAACCCATTTTTTGGTCATTCAGCGAGACCTTGCCACAGCAAGGGTTCTTTAGCGCATCAAAGTATCTGAAAAATTCAATTTTTTAAGCTTGAAACCCCTCCCATTTTTCATTTATTCCATCCCCTTTCTTCCTCTTTCTGCCCTAGCTTTAGAACCCATCTTATTTAGCCTAAATTCATGCCATTTGAACTTGGGAAATATTTTTTAGGTAGATTATCACTTAAGCATGCCTCTTGGCTTGGGGTTTTGAGATTTGGATGATGGAGATAGTGCTAATCTCTTGCAAGTGGAAGGAGCTAACGGTAGCTTTAGACATGGATTCTCATTTATGGATGGAAAACACACCTAGATTCCATGGTAAGTCAATTCTATTAATTGAATTTATGAATTTCTGTTAGCTAGAGTTTTGTAAATTTCATAAACAGTGATTTTTGGGAAAATTTTCATGGTATTAAACATGGGAAAATTATTTAATAAGTAACTTTAGTGATTTAAACATAAGAATTCATAAATTTAGCCATGCTAGGGTTTCTTACATTCTGTGAATAATAACTTTTTGGGAACTTTGGATATGGATTGATGTGAGAATCATAGGGAAGATGATTAATTGATTAGTTGTAGTGTTTTTGACATGCTTTAGAAGTGAGAAAATCAAATTATGTTGTGATCCATGAAAAAAATAGTAATCAAAGTGAATAGTAAATTGGGAATTTCTTATATAATGACATTATGCAATGGTTGGAATGGATTAGAAACTCAATTAACTTATTATTATGGTGAATTCAATGTTAATTAAGTTATAGAGTGATTGTGCATAACAGGAAATGGAATTTAGGAGTTATGTCTTAATGAAAATGTTATGTTAAGAGATGTATGTTATATGTTTGACGAATTGCTTCAATAAGAAACAAATTGGGCTTGAATTTATGATATATGTGATATATGTAGGGCCAATTGAACTTAGATTTGGAATCAAATAATTTAAAGAATTATTTTGGTGTAGTGCTATGATTCTACATTAAAGTAAGTAGGCTATTTCTTTTAATTATATGAAATATTCCATTTGTTTAATCAGGCATTTGTATGTTGGTCAAGGATAGTGCATATCTCATATTTGTTTATTGTTGATATTTAGTTAGTTTGGAGTTTATGAATGTTTGGGATAATTTATATCCCTTAGGTATTCTAATGTTTTATTTATGGGAAGGTTAATTGATTATTGGGAAATAGTGCAAATGATTTATAGAAATGATATTATGACTTGTAGAAATTGATAAAGTTGATTATGGTTGTATGAAGTATATTGGCATGCTTGAATGTAATCATTTGAGATTGAATTGATAGTGTAAATGACTGTTTCATGAGTATATTTGTTGATTATTTGGGTATGAAATTTACGTGTTGGTTTTAAACATGCTATTTTGATTCATTATTATTTTTAAACCACACCTACTTACTAAATTGCCCAGACTCATGACTTCTTATTTATTTATTTTTAGCTGATAAGATAGGTAAAGAATTCCAACTGGGAGTTAGAACTCGTGAGCACAATTTGAAGACATTATTTTGTGATAGGATAAATTGGATTGAAAATTGCATGTAAATTGAAAATTTGGATTCAAAAGTTTAGGGTTATGTATAATTATATTTTAATTGGGCTTGTATAATTGTAGTGGAAATATTTCAATTAATGTATGATCAAATGTATGACACGTCATTGATAGATATATTTAATATTTTATTAGAATGATTAGATCCCAATTTTGTATACTACCATCATGATTCAGGCCGATCTTGGGCTGTGGGAGTGTGGGTGTGTGTTTTAGAGTTTATGTGATTATTTTATTTTATTTGATAAATATTCTATAGGTTTGAATGGATCAAATTCAAAGGAGGCTCTGCTAGATTTTGGACAGTGCACCCCACCCTAAAAGTGGGCAAATCTTAATGAATTTACATGAAAAAATGTAGCGTCACCCATTGAAAGGCGGGGCGTGACAAAAAGTTCACTACTTTCTATGAAAGCAATGATATCCTTCATACATTGTTTGCACCAAGAACACTTCAATAGAATGGAGTAATAAAGAGAAAAAAAAATAGATCCTTGCAAGAGATGACAAGGATAATGTTGATTAAATATGAATTACCATAGTATTTCTAGAATGAAGCAATGAATACTTCTTGCTATATCATAAATAAAATCTATGCCACAAGAGACCCTAACAAGCTTCCAAGTGCATTCACTCCAAAGTGCCCAAAGTTCAACAAGCTTCAAGCTACATCAAATGTGACATAAGAGGAGTCTAAAGCATTTCATATTCATTAAGTAATCCTTACCCTTAAGCTTTTATTATGTAAGTCTTGACCTATCTAGAGGAATTACATTGTACATTTTCTTATTTTGGGTATTTGGGTTTTTTGCTAATAAGGAAGAGGATTCGTATAACAATATTGAGCATTGTAAAGAATTTTTTGGTAGGCTCAAAGAAACCAGGCATGGTGTAAGAGTCCTCAATGATCTTCTAAAACCAAGGGAGGTGTGATTCCATAATTGGATAGTGGAATCCAAAGTTAGGAATACTTTGGAGAGTGGAGTAAGTGCTGAGTTAGCCCAAATCACTATAATTCCCTGTGTGCTTTACTGTCTTGTGTGCTTCCACTACTATCCTCTTTTTCCACTTGCACATCCATCAAATTCCCAATCTTTCTTGGTTTTATACTTCTCCATACCCCTTATTTTGGGGCTAATATTTTTTTATCAACCTTGACTCAAAAGGATAGAGAAGCTCCGATAGGTGGAGCTTCCTTAGATCAACATCTACCCCAATGGAAGGAAGAGCATCCTCATTAAATGAAACAAAGAGAGAGTCAGTTAAATGACTCCCCCATAGGTGACGCCTAGGTTCTCACTAGAAGGATTAGCTTGATGAATATTAAGGATCATTAAGGAGGGAGCCCTTGAAGAAGTAACTAATGAGTGAATTTCATTCAATTATATTTTGTATTTTCAAGCTTAATTCTATGTAATCTTTGATTAGTTTTATGTTAATTTCATATATTTTTGTTGTATGTTTAGGTTAGTGGAAGAGTGGAGAAAAGGAGAGAAAGTTAGGAAATATGGAGAAGCAAAGTAGTGAAGAAGGGCAAACACAGCAGCAAGGGAGTGGAGCTGAAGATGCAAAGGAGCTGAAGTGATCAGTGTGATGGCATCGCTGGCACTAGCGGCTGATCAAATCATAGATTTAATATTTATTATTATTTTTTATTAGTTTTTTACTATGGGAATGCTAAATTTTTAAGCCTATTTTTAGTACTATGTTTTTATTCATGGGTTTTATTTCAATCTTTAGATTTGTGTCATTGCTTGACCACTAGTTTCATAAATCTTATTGATTGTCTATGCATAGTTAAGTTGCACACTTAACGCACAACCATGAGCTTCTTTAAATTAGAAAAGTAGAAGATTAAGGCACGCACCTAATGCACAACCATTCTACTTAGTTCATAGTTCTTGATTGTAATGAATTTTCACCTCAATTATGCTACACACCATAGGTAATTTGAATGAGTGGAAGTGCTTGATTTAAACATGCACACCAAATGGTAATAATAATATCATATATAGAAGAAACCCAAGCAAGCATTGAATCTAATATTCAAATAGCAAGGGGAGTCTTTAAGTGGTGAAATCTGAACCCCAGACCTTTGCCACTTGCAATCTATCCTATGTCATTCTATATCCCTAGATTTTTTATTATCTTTTTAGTTTATTATTATTATTTATTTAAACCAACAGTTTATCTTTTCAAAGTTAGTTTTAGGTTGTAACTTAATTTAATTAAATCAGTTTGCCATTCTTTATGGGATCGACCCTTGCTCACGCACACTATGCTGCTATACACTCATGCACTTATGAGGTATTATAATTTGAACCATCAAGCTTTTGGCGCCTTTACCAGGGAATGGTTCCAAATTAATTTAATTAGGTTAGTTATAATTTTTCTTTTCTTTTTATTTTTGTATATATATATATATTTGCATAAATTTTTAAAATTTTCTTTTTGGTTTTGTAGAGTTTGAATGAATGGAAGGAGATCGCTAAATCAAACTTGGATTCGGTTAAGTGATCGAAGAGAAAAGGCAGAAATTGAGCCTGACAACATCCCTAAGGAAGAGAAACTCCAAGAAGAGACTCAAGAAGAAGTTACAATGGCAGACAACGCAGAGAATCGTGTGGCTCAACCAACTCAGATAGCTTAATAACTTATGAAAGAGTTTGCACATCCTACCATTGGAATTTCAACCTCATGCATTGTAGTGAATAATGAAGCTAGAAATTATAAAATTAAGCATAATCGCTTTAATATTCTTCCATCTTTTTATGGTATAGCTGCAGAGGATCCACTGACTTTCATGCATGATTTTTTTTCAACAATCCTGACTTTTCCGTTATAAGGATTGACTGAAGACCAAGTACACATGTGATGTTTTCCCTAAACCCTGAAAGATGTAGCCAAAACTTGGTTTATGACTTTGACATCTGGCTCTTTGACTACATGGGAAGCAGTTTATAATAAGTTCACAAGCAAGTTTTACTCCTATGCCAAGATTGCTGAACTGATAGGCAAGATTACTATATTCTCTCAGCTGGATGGAGAAGCTTTCCATGGGGCATGGGAAAGGTTCAAGGTCATATTGATTCAATGCCCTCATCATAGATATCCATTAGGACTACTTAATCATTTTTTCTATGATGGACTGACACAACCATGCCAAGCCATGGTTGATAATGATGCAGGGGGAGCCATAGGAGAGAAGACCCTAGAGGAGACATATCAGTTGTATGAGATGCTAAGAGCCAACTCCTAATAGAAAAGTGTGAGAGGTAGGTCAAGAGGTATTTATGAAGTAAATTCTAATATAGACTTATCTATGCAGATGTTAGAGATGGCTAAGCAAATGAAGTTATTGTATTCAATGGTGGCGAACATGAAGCAACCATAGCCTATCTCAGTAGAGGTTTGTTCCTTTTGTGGTATATCTGGTCATACACTCAATGTTTGCTCCTCCAAGGAACACTTTGTAGGAGATTCTAAGCAAGCCAATGCACTAAATTTTTATAACCAGCAGTAACCAAGGAATGATCCATACTCGAATTCCTATAATCTGGGGTGGAGAAATCACCCTAACTTCACTTGGTGTAATGAGCACAACCAGAACCAAGCTGGATCTTCTTTTCATCCAACAAAATCCACGCCTAGCCTCAAAGAAACCTTGCAAAAATTCATGCAAGCAACGCAAAATCAATTTTAGACTAATGATACAATGTTTTAGAATGTAGACTAAAGACTAAACAACATAGAGGCTTCTATAAAAAAGATGGAAACACAGCTAGGTCAAGTTGCTGAAGTAGTGCAAGGACAAAAACTTGGATAGTTGCCTAGTCAGCATGAGCAGGCAAAAACTCTTATTGGGAATCAATAAAAAGGGAAGTTGTCTTGCCTAGACATTAAATAAAGCACTTCTTGGGAGGCAACCCAAGCTTTTGAGTTTTTCTTTTTCTTTCAATTAATTTTAGTTGACAGGAAAAGTTGATTTGTTGCTTTATTTGATAGGTTAGAATTACGGTAGTTTGCTTTAGTTATATTTCGAATTCTTGCAATGAATAATTTGCTCTTTTGTATTAATGATAGGTTAAAGAATTGATGCAAGTGAATTGGAAGCAAAATCAGTGAGGATTTAAAGTAAGGATCACATGACATAAGTGATGGAGTTGTGAAGCAAACCAAAGTGATTCAACAAAGTCTTGAAGAAAGGGAGCAAAGCAAATGAAGCTTCAAAGCCAAGAATCATCACAAGGGTGCTAGAATAGAGGAGAGCTAAAGTAGGTAGCGAGTAGCACTGGTGATGCCCATCTGGTGCCGTCGGCGCCAGGGTGGGTAAAAAAAAATTTTTTTTGTGCAAAACGGGCAACGAGCGGTGCCACCGGCACTCGAAACCAATTTAACCCCCTCCCACTCATGCCTAGCCATTCACTTCCCTTCTCTACAACCCAAAACCCCTGTTTCCCCCTTTCTTCTCCACACTCTAAAATCTTCTTCACCACATCAAATCCCTCCCATTCCACCACCAATCTTACTCCATAAATCTCCCAAACACATCATTCTTCATCTATCTGGCTCATTCCCTAAATTCCCATCAACTTCTTCTTCTCCAAGCCATCTTCCCAAGTTGGGTTCTCAAAGACACTTGCAGCTTGAAGAAACCAAGGTGAAATCCAATCCTTTTTACTTCAATGTCTTCTTCTTAATCTCATCTTGTTATTTCCAAAAGAAAGGAATGGGTTTTTCTGATGAAATGGTAGGTTTTCATGTTAGACATGAAGTGTTTGATGAATTGCTTGAGAGATGGTTGTGTTGATTTTCATGATGAAACCCAATCTTTTATGCTTCATTGCTCCCTTCTTAATCTTTTATTGTAATTTTCAAGAAGAGAAGATGGAATTTTGTTATGGAAAGGTTGGTTTTTCAAGTTGCATGTTAGGTGTTCGATGAAATGTTTGAGAAAAGTTTGTATTGATTTTCAAGGTGGAAATTGTGCTATGATGGGTGTGGGTATATATTCTTAGAGTGCTTAGAGTGGTGTGAAGTTTGTGGGATTGTGAAGTGAATTTGTCCATATCTTGAAGTTGTTTGGGGTATGATCTGTGAAGGTTCATTTTAAACTCATTGTGCATGTGCATGTGTTTTGTTTTGAACCTATGAATGTGGCATGTATGATGAAGTTAAATTGAGCTCCTAGTGTTAAATGGAATGTTTAACTAATAATTTGTTGAATTTCCATGCTTAGTGCTTCATGAATTGTTTATGGGAGTGTTGCCATGTATGATAGATGCATTGAAATTGCATTGAATGAAGTGCTTGCTAGGTGTTTATTGAAATGCCTAATTAGAAGTTGCATTGAGAAAATACTTACTTGAGTATTCTTGGTTGTCTGTATGGTTCAAGTGTTGAAGTCAAGTGCTTAGGTGTGATTTGGGATAAGCTACTTTGTGTTAATTTATCATATTGTGCTTCAAGTGTTCTTCATTTTCATTGTTTGTCAATATGCCTCCAAGAAAGTCTACTACTTCTAGACCATCCAATAGATAGGGGGAAGTTTGAGCCTACCTTTTTCAATGAGCATGCACAACAACAATACACTATAGCTATTGTCAATCATGAAGGGATATGAGAGAGGGGCATCAACACAACATTCAATGACATTTAGAACAGCATCATTCACAGGCATCAACAGAGATTTGTGGCTCGACCTAAGCCAACTGTAGTTACATTGGTGAGAGAATTCTATGCCAATGCAAGAGCACAATATGTGGTGGATATCAGTGAGAGAAGAATTCTTGTGAGAGGAAAGCTGGTTTTATATAATAGGTCTTCTATCAATCACTGTTTTGAGTTGGAAGATATTGAGGTGGATGACTATACTACATGGATTGAGCAAGGCCTTGATTATGATGCAATCATTGCTCGTTTGGCTAGGACGAGTAGTAGATGGAAGATGCAACATGAAAGAGTAATCAACTTTCCACAAGGTTAGTTAAGAGCATTCCCATGAGCATGACATTATTTTATTTTTGCTAAATTGATGCCTTCTAACCATGTTTTGGATGTAACTAAAGAAAGAGCTATACCAAACTTTGATATCATGATATGGTTGTCTATTGATGTGGGGAGGGTGATTGAGCATTCCATTACTTCTTTTCTGACTGGAAGGCTGACAAGCGGCCTTGGCCATCCATCTTTGATCTACCAATTGTGTCACATGGTGAGTGTTCCTGTGAAACCATAAGAAGAACTCCATCCACCACTTCCTCTCATAAATGATGTCGTTATGGAGCAATTGGAAAGGAGTAGTGCTTCAAGCCAAAGGATGGGCCCATCATTTGCTGCCCGAAGCTCTTCCCAACAAAGTCGATCAAGGCATTCCCAAAGTAGTACACACACACTAGCTGGTCTACAAGACCAAATTATACACATGCGAGATTCCAATGAGCACTGGCAGCAACAGAGAACATTGCAAATTAACTTCCTGATAGATCATGCTATGGCATTGCAATCTATGTTGCAGTTCATCAGATGCCTCCTATGATGAGTAGTCTAGCATATTTTAGGGAAGTCCTCGGTTCTATTATTTTATTTTTTACATTGATGATAATGTTTTGTTCAAGTGTAGGGGAGTAGTTGTTTGTTTTGTTTAGGTTTTGTGTTTTGTTTAGAGTGTCTTATTGGAGTGTGTTGTGTTTTGATTTTTATTATTTTATTTTATTTTAGAATGTTTTGAGTCTATTTTTGTGAGATTTACATTATGACTATCAAGACTTGCCTTCCAAAAGTAATTGTGTGCTAATGTGTTAAAATTAATTAGGACATCTCTCTCTTATAAATTACTAGAATGCTGAGTTTTTGATTACCATTGCATATAATTTAGGAAGAAGGATAGGCACTCCTTGTGATCTACTGAGTCTTGAACAAAATTCTTTCTTCCTCATGACTGACGGAAAATTTTCATGCACATTATTTCATAATAATGCAAAGTGTATGCAAATTAGTTGATAATAGTGTGAATTTATTGACTTATTTTGATTGCAACAAGCATGTTAGAACTTGTTTGGGTATCCCTCAAGGCGAAATCCTAGACAATATGTTTACTTGGAAGTGATTTGGGCATTCTTTGATTAGTTTGAACCTTTCAAGCTAACCTAGTTCATTCATGTCACTAGAGTTCCCATTGAGCTTGATGAAAGAATGGCATGTGCAAAGCATGTGAAAAACCACCATTCGAATTTTTTTGTTTAGCCTCATTATTCAAACATGTTTCACCTAAAAAATTATATGTTACCTATTAAGAGACATATTTTATGCTTATGGTTGTTGATAGGTATAAATGAAGCAAAAGAAGATAAGTTTTGGGGTATGAAAATTGAGTATGCCATGATAGAGAAAGAAAATAAGGGATAAAAGGAAAATAATTTAAGTAAAGAAATATGTTTTAAATGGGGGGATCACATCCCATGAATTAAAAAGAAAATAAGTTTGGGGGTGTGATAGTAATACAACCCAAAATTAAGGAAAGATAGATAAAACCCTAACAAAAGTTAAGAAAGTGAATAATTTTATGCAAGTTTATTATGTCTCTTACTTTGTTAATCTTTGCTTCCTTTCTTTATTAGCTAAACCAGAGGCCCCATTACAAGCTTAGCTAAAACCTATTGATGCAAGTGAATAATAGTTGTTTATATTAGTGGAGAGAGATTATGAAAAGCAAGCCGATGATGTATTTTGTGAAAATCATTAGAATCATTAGTTCACATATTGTAAGTTGACAAGTATGCATGGTGCATTAGAGTGACATAACACACACATTCACAATTTTCACTTCATGACAGGATTGATCAAGTATGAGTTTTATGTAATTATTTTGGAAGTTTTTTGACTAAATTCTGAATTATGTGTACATTTGTAATTTGTCTGGCATGTGTTTGATTATTCGAGAGAGAGGTTATTCTAATTGTTTCACTAGTCTAGTTGCTCATTTTGCTTGAGGAGAGGCAAAATTTTAAGTTCAGGGGTATTTGATAGGTGAATTTCATTCACTTATATTTTGTATTTTCAAGCTTAGTTCCATACAATCTTTGATTAGTTTTATGTTAATTTGACATGTTTTTGTTGTATGTTTGAGTTAGTGGAAGAGTGGTAAAAGGAGAGAAAGCAAGCAAATATGGAGCGGCAAAGTAGCAAAGGAAGGCAAACACAACAGCAAGGGAGCAAAGCTAAAGATGCAAAGGAGCAAAAGTGATTAGCATGGTGGCGCTGCTGGTGCCAGCAACTGATCAAAACTACAGATTTAATATTTTTTAATAATTTTTTATTATGTGGAATGCTACATTTTTAAGCCTATTTTTAGTAGCTTTTGGGGAGCTTTTCAAGGGGATTCTAGGGTTTTTATTGGAAGCTACTCTAAGGAGATTTTGAGGAGCAAAGAAGAAGATTCAGGAGAGCGAAGGCGATTCAAGAAGGCTAATTGCAATATGATGTTCTTCATGAAGGGAGTATCTTTCATTTTTTTCATGAACTAATTCCTTCTTTCTAGGGTGAAGATGCAACCCTTTTTGATGAACCTTGGTATTTGGATTATTGATTATTTAATGCAACCTTATGTTTTATTCATGAGTTTTATTTCAATCTTTTGATTTGTGTAATTGCTTGATCACCAGTTTCATAAATCTTATTGATAGTCTATGCATGGTTAAGGCACACACCTAACGTACAACCATGAGCTTCCATGAATGAGAAAATTAGAAGGTTAAGGGGCACACCTAATGCACAACCATTGTACTTGGTTCATAGTTCTTGATCATAATGGGTTTTCACCTCAATTATGCTACACACTATAGGTAATTGGAATGAGTGAAAGTGCTTATTATAGACAAAATGAACCCAAGCAAGCATTGAATCCAATATTTATGTATCAAGGGGAGTCATTAAGTGGTGAAATCTAAACCTAAACCTTTGCCACTTATTATCTATCCTATATCATTCTCTAACCCTATTTCTAATTATCTTTTAGTTTATTATTCTTATTAGTTCAAACCAACTATCCATCTTTTCAAAGTTAGTTTTAGGTCATAACTTAATTTAATTAAATCAGTTTGCTGTTTACTATGAGATCGACCCTTGCTCACATACACTATACTGCTATACACTCGTGCACTTGCGAGTTATTATAATTTGAACCATCAGTAACTCTAGATGAAGCACTACCATGTCCCCATAAAGGATATTTGGATTAAGCAGAAGAGGAAGAATTTGAATTGACTGGAGAAGACTCTCTAAGAGATTTCCGAGCCACTAGCTTGACACAACTAGACCCATGACTTGCTAGGAGCAAAGGAGGAAGCTCCCCGACTAGGCTTGGAGGTAAAATAAGCAAATCATTACCCAAAACCTGCAATAGCTTCCTACTCTATAATAGAAACTACCTCAAGCAACAAAGAAGAAATAGAAGGAAGTTGATCAAGAATAGGAACCTTAGCACTAGGAAATCCACAAGGGAAATTAACCTCTTAGTTATGGGATTCAAAAAACAGAGAATTAACTTGAAGATTTCCTTTCATCATTAGACTATATTTAATAACCTTCAAACTAAACTCCTCAAAAGGGATAAAGCTTGGATTACGATGGGAGGGGGTAATGGACCATTAGACTTGGAACCACTACTGAACAATTTTCCATTTTTCCCTAATGCAATGACTTTTCTAATCATCATATAAGTCAGAAAAAATGGTGGAGAGTAAATGCTAGTCAAAATGAGGGAAGAAATAGAAATAGTCAAAGATGTGAGGACTCTTGTTCATAAAAAAATTTGGCATCGCATCTCCGAAAAAAAAACTAGAACATTATTAAGATTGTGAACCTAGTGGCTAAAACATGGGATATATCTCTAGCTACTAAGAGTCAACTAGCTTAGAGATATAGCATAACCATTAAGAATTTTTGCCAAAAAACTACAATAATAAAGACAAAAATTTACTTTAATAGAATCATAGGTGACGGTGACATAATCAACCAAAGATTAATGAGGAAGAGCATATGTGTAACACCCTAGGTGATGGTCAAATTACAATTCCTCGCAAGTGCATGAGTTTATAGAAGTACAATGTGCATAGTAATAATCGATCCCACAAAGAACTATCAAACTGATTTAATTATATTTAATTACTAAAGTATTCTAACACAAAAGATGAAGTGATGTCAAATAAATAAAAGAGCAAGATTCAATATGAGAACAAGACAATTTGGTAAGTTGATAAGATTTCACAAGTGGCAAGAGTTAGGGGATCCAATTTCACCACTTAAGGATATCCTATGTTGTTGGGATATTGAAGTCAAATCATTATCTTGGGTTCGTTCTCACTAATATATGATTATTACCATTAGATGTACGGGTTTAAATCAAGTATTTTCACTCATTCTAATTATCTATTGTGTGTCGCATAATTGAAGTAAAAACCCATTAAGACTAGAGAACTTTAATGAACCAAACAGATTGGTTTAGCATATGGTGTATATCTAAACCATCTATCCTTTCATTCAATGGAGCTCATGGTTTAGCATATGGTGTGTACCTTAACCATGCTCAACAATTGATCTAATTCATAAAATTGGTGATCAGGCAACTAAACAAACCAAATGACTACATTGAAAGCAATGAATGAAACAAAATAAAAATGCATTAATAAACCAACAATCCTAGTTAACAATGAATATCAAGGAGGGATATATCTTTGCCCTAGAAAAAAAGATTATTTCATGCTAAAATGAAAAGAATAATCCTCAAACTATGCATGTTGCAGAACTTGGAATCTTTCTCTTGTTCCTTTTGCTTCTCACGTACCACTCTCTGCTCGAACTCTATCTCTGGATGCCTTTAAATAACCCAAGCAGCAAGGTTTTTATAGAACTCTTCCACTACGCATGGAGATCCTATTCTAATAACAACTCGTATTTTCCCACAAAAATATAGCTTCCAAAGCATTACAATGCATAAAAAAAAATAGAAGTTATCCAAATTAACTGAGTTACTGCACATCATGGGTTTGCAACACATGTGCCTAAAAATCAGCTTCCTATAATAACTTAATTTGAGCACTTAAAAATAATCTGCAACTTCTAAAATGCACAAGTGTTGCACTTCTAACTTCTATTCACAATTTTATCCTTCTAAAACACTCTAAAATATTTCAAATTTACTTTTGAAAATTTCTACTGAAAAATCCTTCTGAACTTTAGAAATTTTCTTTCTTGTTAAGCTTCTTCAAAAATGTTAAACTTTAAAATTTCACTACTTCAAGAGTTCTTAAGGAGCTTCAGAATTTATGAAGATTGAGCATTTGAACCCCTTCAGAATACTTTCGCTGTGTCGCACTTATGACATTATCTAGAATGCCCTTCAGAAATTCTATTTGCAATTCTAAAAACTTCTATTAAACTTCTAAAGTTATTTTGACTCCTTTATAAATTTTATTTGCAATTCTAAGGATGTCAAAAACCACTGATATTGCACTTCTAAGAACTTCCGTTACACTTCTCAAAACTTAGAAACACTTCATATCGCACTTCTGAGAATGTCAGAAACTACCCAGAACTTCTTCTAATATTATTCAAAACCTATTTAGCACTTCTTTAGAACCCTTTTTTGCATTTTTAAGAACTTTAGAACCCATTTAGCACTTCTTCAGATATTCCTGTTGCACTTTTGAGAACTTCAAAGAACCTCTTCTGCGAGCCTTAGTACTATATCTATTACGCTTTTGTGGACGTCAAAAACTACTTCTGTGAGACTCAGTTGCGTTATGAGAACTTCAAAAACTACTTAAAAACTATTTAGTAACTCTTCAGAAACTTCTGTTGCACTTCTGAGGACTTCAAAAACTACTCAGAATCTCTTCTGTGAGCTTTAGAACCCCATTCCATTAACCTCTTTTGCAAGCCTCAAAACCCCACTTAGAACTTTAGAAATCACCTTTGTCACATTTTTGATGTGATTCAGAACCTAATAAGAACCTCAGAACTACCTCTTTAGAAATTTTGTTAACTTTTGCTAGCCTCAGAACTCACCATTTCTTATCTCCATTCAGAATTGGTTCCTAATATCAGAACCCCTTTAGATATTGATGCACTTTTCAAGAGTAAGCTACTTTAGAAATTCTGAGTTTGACAATTTTAACCACATTAGAATCTCTTCAGAGCTTCTGACATACTTCTGACAATCAAGCTACTTTGGAAATTCTGAGTTTTGCACTTTTCAACCCTATAAGAATTCTCTTCGCAACTTTTAACGATGGAAAACTCCACCAAACCTTCTGACGACTGCGAACTCCTCCAAAAATTTTGATGGTTCTAAAATTCTGAGATCTATACTTAATTTCTTTAGAAGTTCTAACGTTAATATGAAATCACTCAAGAATTTACTTAACTACTTTAGAGAATCAATTCACTTGGTCAGAAGTTCTAATGTTAATACTCCGCTACTCTATAAATTCTAACATTGTATCTTTAGAGGTTCTGATGTTATGTTTTCACTGCTTAAAAATTCATTTCACCTCCAAGTTTGATACTTCATTACTTTTGATGTTATGTTGAACACTTGAGCTAAATCGTCTCTATCTATACCCAAAATGGCTTCAAAGTGATGCCAATTTGTCCAAGTATTGCTTCCAGATGCCACGATGCTAATTTGGATGCCATGGCACTTAACTCACTGACTGCCTAACACTTGTGTAAGTCCACTTCTAGTGTCATGTCTTCTGATTTAGGTGCTGTGACATTCACTTCTTGCTTGTAATCTTCATCTTTTTAGCCACTTGTTCATTATCCAAACTTCATTGTTATGTTCCTTTCTCCACCTTGACATCTTTCATATTTTCTTTTATTTTTTGCACTTAATTATCTGCAAACAAACATAATAAATCAACATAGAATTCACTTATCAAGTAATAACCTAATTAAGTGCAACTTTACTAGAATATGCTTATGAACCACTAAATTTACATCAAAGAGGATCCAAAACACATGTGAATTTAGGCTTTAAAACATGGTATACTATGAGATCATCAAATACCCCCAAAAATGCCCATTATAGCAAATTAGCAATACCCTCCAAAAGGCCCTCCATAGCTGAATGTGTGACAATGTCTTAAAATGCTTTGTTTTCATCCTCAGTTACACAACGTCTAATGATCTAATTTGGACAAAGTTTGAACAGAATTGGATCATCTCAAAAGTAGTGTTTTGTTATAAACAGCAACATCCTCCTTCCCTACGAATTCAACATAGGATTAAAAACTCTCTTAACCAAATAATTAACAATATTAGTATACCAAGGTTCACTTCCCTTTATAGAAAATAATTGCTCATCAAGAAAAATTCCATTGATGGAAATGTTCTCTTCTTCTTTCTCCTACTCAAAATCAATCCCTTCCACCAATCTAGATAGATGATCAGCTATAACATTTTCATTATCTTTTTTATCCTTTATTGTCAAGACAAATTCTTACAATAATAAGATCCACCTGATCAACCAAGGATTGACATCTTTCTTAGTTAGCAAATATTTCAAAGTAGCATGATCAGAATAGTCAATTACCTTAGAACCAATCAGATATGTGCGAAACTTTTCCAATGTAAGCAATTCCTTTTCAGTGGTGGAATAATTCAATTGTGGTTCATTCAAAGTTCTACTTGCATAATAAATTATATGAGGCAATTTATCTTTTCTTTGTCCTAAGACAACACCAATAGTAAAGTCAGATGCATCAAACATAACTCAAAAGGAATGGACCAATTAGGAATTGCTAAAATTAGAGTAAAAAGTTAGTTTTTTTTCATGGTATTGAAAGAAACAAGGCACTCATCATAAAAACAGAAAGTCACATCTTTAGCTAGCAGGTTACATAGTGGGTTAGAAAGTTTTGAAAAATCCCTTTATGAACCATCTATAGAAACCTGCATGAACTAGAGAACTCCTCACTCCCTTGATTGGAATGGGAGGAGATAATTTAGTAATCACATCAATCTTTGCCTTGTAAAATTTAATACCTCTACTTGAAACAATATGTCCCAACATAATTCCCTGCTTAACTAAGAAATGACTGGTGGTGCTGTCGTGGGCACCCAAATTTAGAACCTTGCTCCAATCTAATTTTCTGTAGTAGTGTGAGTAAGGG
>JAYJMB010088709.1:0-19000 GCA_036873735.1 Pouteria campechiana | reverse complement strand
GCATGTTTCATTTCATGCATATGATGTGTGGGAAGTGATTTTGGTGATATTTGAAGTGTTTTGTGTAAAATGAGGCTGTGGGTGATATTTCATAAGTGCAAAATACTAAATTTTGAGTAGTCCTTTGTAATGAATGGATTAGTACTTGAGTTTGAGGATGAGAGTAATGTTATGAAATGATCATTTTGGGATGATTAGGCATGGGATTAATTTTATTTGTAAATTTATTTGGGGTGCAAATGTAATATCGCAAGATTTTGGGAATTGATTATATATGAATATATATGATGAAAGAAGCTGAAAACGATATAGGTGCCATTTGTACCCACTTTTGGCATATAAGATGAATGAATAAGAAAATATATTCTATATAAAAGTTGTAGACCTTGAAATTTTCCAGATAATGAATCAAGAATCACATGAATCAGATATTGTATGAGAAAATTTGAGTTAAAATACTATGGATATCTCTAGAACTGTAAATTGAGATAAAACACATGGTATCACTTTGAAGCTAAATTACCAACATTTGGAGACTGAATTAGAAAAACTGATAAACATAAAAGTTACATATCATAAAATTATATTTCTAATACAATAAAAATTACTTAATTTGGATATATTATGAGGAAGTTATGGATAAAATATAAAACTATCTTCTGGCCAGTAGCAGGTTGACGTCCGATCATGATGGAAAATGGGCATTTGGGTAGTGGGGTGGTGCCCAATCTCGCATCAATGGCGCCGATCAGCTGTTATAAAAGGGGGGAACTAACTTTTCACCACCCATTCTATTTTATTTCACTTTGGTCCATTCCCCCTTTCATGCCCTAACCTTGTTTAGCCTCGTTTCTTACCATTTTAGCTAGGAAATCACATGATTTAGGTGATAAACTACTTGATCTTGCCTTTAAACCCAAGTTGGAGCGATTTGAACCATGAAAAAAGGAAGCAACTTCGATTTCCTTCAAATGGAGTGGGCCACTTGAAGTTTTAAGCTTGGATTCATGCTCATGGGAAAAAGTCATGCCCAAATATGTAGGTAATCCACGTTTTCTCAACCAAATCCCTAATTTTCTTGAGTTAAGGTTTTGTGAATTTGGAAATTTTGGAGAAAAATGATAAATTTGACATGAAAATCATAGGGAAAATGATTTATCCATGCTTAATAATAGTTTGGAACTTAATTAGATACAAGGAGATTTGGCATGAGAAATTATGAATTATGCAAAGCTAAGGTTTTGATGAATAGTAAATTTTGGGAATTTTATGATTTTTGCTAAAATTATCATAAGATAAATGATTAAGTGCGTGAATATGATATTTTAAGGCATGTTTGGGTCAATTTGGGCAAGTGAAAACGAAATTTGAGCTATAGCCTAAATAAGGGTTAAAGAAGATGTATGTGTTTAGGCCATGTAAGCCACAAATTGATGGTATTAAATGTGTAATTACATTGTTACGGAAGTCAATCACATGCCAGTTATATTGTAAGAAGATTACATATGATTAGAAGTGAGATTACTTAAGAAACTTTATAGAATATGTTAAATTTTGACTATTCTTATATAATATGGATATAAATAACCTATATGGCTTTATTGTGGTAAGAGAGGCTAGAGTATTTATGCTTAAAAATGATATGAACCATGATAGAACGGTATAGAATGTCCAATAAATAAGGATTTGATAACCTCATTGATTGGAAGTATAAAAAAAGTAATTTTTTGGCTTGATATATTTGAGTAAAATCATCTTGTAATTGAACGGGATTGTTACCCTGTACAGGATAATCGGAGAAGGATGAAAAAGCTTAGAGCTTGATAGTGATGATTGAGACTAAAAGCCTAAGGTAAGTAGGCATTTGTTTCCATTGGATGGTTAGGGATAATGTATATCCCTTTTGTTTGATATCCAAGCATATTTTGTTGAATGTATAAGGATTAGCCCATTTTTGTGAATTTAGGCATGTATGTTTTGATTGAGAATAGTGAGTATCCTATGATTGTTTAAGATTGATATTGTTTAGTTGTTAGGGATAATGGGTATCCTTTGGATTAGAATAATTGATGTTTGATTTAGCTTAGATGTCTAATATGAGAGATAAAGAATATCCCTTTGTTGTATATTAAATTTGAAGATTGGTTCAATATGAGCTTGATTGATTGGTTGGATGAGGATAACATAGACTTCTTTGTTAGGTATGAATTGATGAACATATGTTTATTGTGATTGTTTATAATGATGAATATCAGTTGTTTGATATGAATCATGCTCATTGTGAATTAATTATTGTTGATGACATTTGTCTACTTACTGAGTTGCTCAGACTCACGCCTTCTTGTTTATTTTTTTAGCTAACGGGGCAGGTAAAGAATTTCAACTGTGGGTTGGAACTGATGAGTAGAATTTAAAGATAAATTTTATTGTAGTATAATGAGTTAATATTGTAAATTTTAGAGTGTATTGTATGTTTGTATTCATGAACTTACAAAAGATGTATAAAGTGGTGTAGTGGCATGTCTTAGTGATTAATTATCATATTATGAATGAGATTGTATAATTAGAAGGATGTAAATTGTCATCATGATTATACCCAGATTTTGGGTTGTCGGTAAGTGGATATTTATATCTAGAAACTGTATTATGGATTTATTATATTTGATAAATAATTATACATGTTAAACCTTAATAATTTAGAGGATATTCTATCCATTTTTCTCTAGAAAATAGTCAAGTTCCACAAATGAAACTCGAGCACCCCACCCTAAAAGTGGGCATATTTAGGTGAAAAATAGTGTAAAAAGGTAAGTCGCGTCTCGGAAGGCGAGGCATGACACTAGAGTTGGATGGAAGGATCGATCCCATATGGCCTAACCATCTATCGCTTTCTATGAAAGTGTTCCATGATCTTAAGACTTATGTTCAGTTCAGTTTGTACATTTCAATTTGGTGAATTGGGTTAGACTACCTCAACTCAAATTAATGTGATTCCAATCCCTTGATTCTATGTTATTTGTTTCATCTATTAATCTGTCATAATTTTGTGATATGTGAGGAAGTGATAATGTAATCATAAGAATATATTAATTATTCATATGTGTAAGACATGATACGGGTCAAACTGATGTAAAAGTTGCATATACATACGTGCGCTCAATTGCCAACCCAAACTGATTTGAATCATTCATTAAAATAAAAAGGAGTATGAATGGTTTAAATAAATTATAATTTTTATAGTAAAACTAATTACAAAATAGATAAAATAGAGGTATATGGGGTTAAAAATATGAATATTTTGATAAAAATTATACCTATGTTACCACTATTATTAGGGCATATATATAATGAAGAGATGCGGGTTTGGGTTGGAGCAGGTTGCCCAATCCCCTTACTCGCCCCTAACCCTAAGTAAGTGTGGGTAGGGGTGCAACTCGAGCTCATGAAACTCAGGTTCCCCTCAACCTTTACCCTATTTTTGAAAATCAGACTTGGGTTGAGTTTCGAGTTGGAATTTAGGTTGATGAAACAAAAAAAAAATGTCAATCATGACAACTCGAAGATTGAAACAAACAAGCTTTACATTGCATAAATAACTTGTATATTGTATAAATAACCTAAAGTTTGAAACAAACAAGCTTTACATTGCATAAATAACCTGAAGTTTGAAACAAATAAGCTTCACATTGCATAAATAAACTGCACATTGCATACATAACCTAAAGTTTGAAACAAGTAAGCTTTACATTGTATAAATAACCTAAAGTTTGAAACAAACAAGCTTCACATTGCACACTGCACATCTAAAAATGTACATCTTTTATATAAGACTAAACCAAAAGAAAAAAATAGACATTCTCTAACCGAAACATATTCAAATTGATCCAAGATACAATAACAATGATATCTTGAGGCAAAATTTCAATAGAATCCAAACTACCTCCGTCATTAGC
This sequence comes from Pouteria campechiana, assembly GCA_036873735.1. NCBI lineage: Eukaryota > Viridiplantae > Streptophyta > Magnoliopsida > Ericales > Sapotaceae > Pouteria > Pouteria campechiana. Next base: position 15,047 of record JAYJMB010088709.1, on the reverse strand, counting down.
AAACCTTAATGCACATAACCTCTGCCAAGATGCAACCTAAAGCCTCCAAGGTCTACCCATGTAAAGCCCATATGCCTACCAAAAGCAAGGGAGGTTAGTTCATATTACAATGCTTCTGGCAACTGAAATTACTTAGATATTTAGTTACAAAAGAAAGGCTTAAAGTCAAAAAATAAAAAACTTAGGAGAGATGAGGACCAATTCATCTATGACATCCAGAAGAATCCATGGAAACATGGACCTATCTTTGGAAGTTTTGCAATTCATCTGTTACAAAATTTTAAATGACAAACAGTTATTAAGTAACAAATGAAAGAAAAGCTGGTAGCATGCTGCACCTATTTAAGAGGTTTAAAGTGTTAGGCCAATTTTGTCATTCCTTATAAAAACATAAAACCCTAGAATGAACTTTTCCAAAACCAAATAGTCCATTAGAGATTTATAGACAAACCTTTTTCTTTTACTTTAGAACTGAAAATGCTGCCAAATAATGCCTTGCAATGAGGCTTACATCCAAACCATGGGATAAAGACATAAATCCAAGTCAAAAGGTGTAATAGAGAATGGTTGGGTCAGCTAACCCACTTCAATCACAATCAAAGATACAACAATCCAACCACAGGTCCACAATAATTAATGACATAATCTTGCAACCATAGGTCCACAACAATACTACAAGACAAGTTCCAAGTCAAATGTGTTATAAATAAAACATCCCAAACAATAATCTTAATGCCTCATCTTCAAACTCTGTCATGCCAAATTCTTTTTTCCTAAAAGAAAATGTCAAAAATCTGATGTTATATTGTATAACAAGATTTAAGAAGAAAACACATTCAAGAATACAACTATTACCTCCATTATATTAATCTTTCAATGGAATAAGAGGTAGAGAAAAGGAAGATAATTACTTTCAGCCTCCTCTGAAAAACAAAATTACAAAAATGAGTCAAATATTGTATTGAAAGTTTGATAAATAATTCAAAATATAATAAAATATATTTTACCTTTTGCACATTTATCTAGTTGATCAACAAGTTCTTCATATTCTGTATCCTTTGGTGCAACTCTTAACCAATCTTGAGTACAAATCAAACACTCAACCAACATTGGTGTCAATGAACTATTACATTGGCCAAGAACATGGCCTACCGCACTAGATGCAAATTTAGATGCTACTATAGAAACAGGAATGGCCAAAATATCTCTTGTCATACATGTTAATGTTTTGTATTTTGTAATAGTAGACCACTATGCCAAAATATCAAATGGTTTCATAGCCAGCTCTTGATATTCTTTTAGGTAAGTATCAACTTTAGACATGCTAGAATCAAGACTACCATACCCTTTTTCATGCATGTACTCCTTATATTTCTTATCATAAATGAAAATCATAGAAGATGCAAATGTTGAAGCACTCCCTTGGGATGAAGACCATGTAGAAGAAGCCTCAGCTTGATAAATTGTATATAATACAACCATTTTATCATACATCATCTTTGATATTGCAGAAGCAATCTCACTTGAGAGGATTTTTTTAAAGCACCAATGTAAATAATCTAGCTTGTACTGTGGATCCAAGACAAAAGCAATAAGCAAATAAATATTAAATTTATCAACAGAACCCCAATACTTATGAAGATTCTCCTTCATTTTATTTCACATATGAAGAAGGAGAAGAAGGAGAGGGTCAGTTTGCACAACTAAAAATGAATTTAATGTGTCTTGGATCTTGCCAACATAATAAAAATGGGGGGATGCAGTGACATACTTGGTACCTGACAACATCTTGGTAGTTTCAAAAAATATGCCCAAGAAGTCACAAATTACTCTATCATGATTCCAATCAGCTTCAAGAGGAGGATTGGTACGTCTAAAGGCATCACTATATGATACAAGATGTTTGAAAGCCTTCTCAAAGGGTAAAACATGCTTCAACATGAGCTATGTCAAATTCCAATGTGTTGACACATCCAAGCACAAAGACATTTTAATTGAAATTCTAACCATTTCACATGATCTTTCAAATGCTTATTCTCTAATAGAAAAACTCTTTACCTACTTTGCACTATTACAGATACAAGCTATAGAATCCTTAATTTCATCTATTCCCTCTTTCACAACCAAGTTTAAAATATATGCAATACAACAAACATGTAGAAAATCACAATCCCCATACAAACCATCCTTCATTCTTAAATTTTTTAGCAAAGCGTTTAATGCAACATCATTAAATGATGCATTATCAACTGTAATAGTACAAACTTGTTTGATTTTCCAAGCATCCAAACAAGATTCAATTGCAGAAGAGATGGCTTCATTAATGTGTGGCGAAGGAAGAATACAAAAATTAATGATATGCTTATGTAGCTTCCAAGCAGAGTTCACAAAGTGAGCAGTCAAACATAAATACCCAATATTCTAATTTGAAATCCATAAATCTATTATCAAGCTTACTCACTGAATACGTTCCTGAAACAACTTTTGCAATTTAACCTTCTCTAACTTGTATATTTTAAAATTTTCCTTAACCATAGTAGTTTTTGAAATATTCTAATGAGCAGTTGTATAACTTTACAAAATTCTCTAGACCATTCTTTCTCCATAAATTTAAATGACAATTTATCAAGAATAATCATTCATGCCATTGCTCTTTTGCGAGCCTCTTGATCAGATTTTCAATTAGATAAATTGCCACAACCATCTGATGATGTTGTTGTTAATGATAATAATTGTTGATCCTTGACTCTTTTGTTTTTATTCTATTTGAATAAACTTAAGTGTCTTGTTAATGTGCTTGTTCCTTGAGTGCTTGGACACTTAAGTTTAATTTTACAATAGTTTCAAACTACATACTCTACTTTTCCATCTTTATCACATATCCTTTGAAAAATAACCCAAACTGGTAATGAAACTTTGTATGATTTTTTCTTCTTACTTAAAGGAACATTTGCATCTGAACCTTCTATAAGATCTAGGGTTTTTGAATCTGTTAGTGTTGACACACTTTTGTTTGGTTCACTACTAATCTCTTCTTGTGTATTAATTTCATTCTCAATAACATGCACATCCTCCATATTTGACTACCCAAAAAATAATTTTCATATAACATCAATATAATTAGGCATTTATGTGTTAATCACAACATAATTACACAAGCAGCGGCTTTGACATCATTTCAAAAATTGGAAGAACAATTTCCATATTCAATAGTCATCCATTTTGCATTGAGAGAGAGGAGACAAAATATGAAGACCTGAAGAGTGGAGAAGGGAGGAAGAGGGAGGGTAGCAACCATTAGCGTCGTAGCAGGGGTCTGTGTCTCGGCAGCGTCGCAGCATAGCAGTAGTGGACAACGTCACAACGGCATCCACCAGGCAGTCAGGCACCACCAGCAGTCAGCGAAGCGATATTATGAATAAGCAGGCACCCGCCCACCAACAGGCAGCAGGGGCGAAGGGGAGGGAGAGGAAATTGGGCGCTCGATAGCAACAAGAGCGAAGGGGAAGGAGAGTAAGGATGGCTCTCGGTGCAAAGGGCAATCTGGGAAGAAGGAGGCACAACGGGCGATGGGGGAAGAAGGGGGAGAAGGAGGCGGGCGCAAAGGGGGATTGAGGAAGAAAGGGCACAGGTGCTTCGGGCGCTCATGGTCGTGGGTCATGGTAAAGTCACAAAGAGCCAAAGAGAGGGATGAGGATAGGATTAGGGTTAGGGCTATGAGGATGAGAGTATATATATATATATATATATATATATATATAATTTTTTTATTTATACAAAATTGGGTTTGGGTTGAGGTCAACCAGATTTTGATGGTTATTAAATCGGGTTTTGGGTTGTAGAATCCTGAGTTTGAACACTGGAAACCCCAAGGTGCGGGTTTGGCTTGAATAACGGCTTCCCAACCCTGCCTGAAATTCAGGTTTGGGCTACTGAGTTTGGGTTGAGCCCGCCCCGACTTACACCCCTACCCTCAGTGCCCTCTGATATTTTCTCTATCTTGCAAGATTTTGGGCGGGATTTTCTTGAGAGCCACATCAATATTCCATTTAGGGATAACCTAAACACCAGGAAAGTAGACAGATGTGTCTACATCTCTTATGTGATAATTATACTAGATCAAATCGCTAATTGAATTTGTATTAACCATGTTTTAGCTAAGATGTATGTGAATAAGCATGTTGTGCAGATGTACGAAATGAATATTAAACTATTCATTTTCAGTGGCTTATAAACGTGTTTATTCTGATTAATATGCATGTTATTTTAATGATCGGATCCATTTAATATATTTGGTTTGTGTGTACCTATGTACTCTGTGATTTTGGTAGGAATTTGATATAAAATGACTATTTAAATAATAAAATATTCTTGCCCATTTAAAATAAAAATTTTATCAATTTTTTATGTATTTGGTAGAATTTTAGATCACATAAACCTCTTGAAATGAAGCTCTTATTGTGTAAAATACATCATATAGCTCAGGTCTATGAAATTATACGTGTATGTGCTGTTATAAAAGAAAAAGAACACTGTGCTGACAAGTCCCACGTAAATCAAGAGATGAGAAAAATGGGTTTTCGCTGTATATATTATTTTCAAGATTTGAACCGTTAAATGTATTCTAAATAATGATATTACTCTATGGTAAAAATCTCGGGCTGAAATGATTTTATTTCGTTGGTTAAATTTAATAAATTATGAAAAATAAAAAATTCATTAAATCTAGAATTTTTGGACCTTAAATTTCATGTGGACCCTATTAGATTATTAGGGCATATCATTGTCATTTTTAGGATATAATTTCCAAAGTTGGGAATTAGAAATAATGCATAAAATTTTGGATTTTATAAAAAAATTCTTTAAATAAATAAAAAAATTAAAAGAGACGAAAGTCCCTATCGTTGGCAGCATCTGACGCTACTTGGAAAGAGTTTGGGCTAGCTGTTGGGCCAGAGCCTAGCGCCAAGCCCAAGTGGCGATGGATGTCGAGTGTCTAGGGGGATTAGCCCAATTAGCGAACCCAGGCAACTGGCGAGCCCATGTGGGTAGGCGGCCCAGGCGCATTGGCGCAACATCAGCGGCTTGGTACCTAGCCCAAGTAGGATTTTACCAACACCGACAATGCGTATGGACAACTAGGATTCATTTTAACAAATCTAGACCATCCGATCTCCAATTAAAATGATCAGATAGTTGGCTTTAGGGTTTTTGGACATTCTGGATCCAATGAAAGGTTCATATTATTCAAAAGGTAACCAGACCATGTATATATGAGTAGCTAAATTTGATCTATTAATTTCTATACCTCATAATCTCTGATTTGGATGATCAGATAGTTAATTTTAAGATTTTTGAACATTCTGGATCCAATGGAAGGGTCAGATTATTCAAAAGGTGGCTAGATCTTGTGAATATGAATAGTTATATTTGATTTATTAATTTTTGGACCCCACGATCTCCGATTTGGATGATTAGATCGTTGATCTTAATATTTTTGGATATTCTTGATCCAATAGAAGGGTCATATTGTCCAAATGGTGGCCAAATCATAAGGTTTCAGTGGACTACTATAAAGGAAGGTGATGTAACTCCCTAAATGTGCTATTGTAGTCTACTAACCCGGTCAGAACATGATCTGAGGTATTGATGTGTTGTAATGATGACCAAATCATGAGGTTTGAGTGGACAATGATATAATCCACTAAACCAGTCAGGATATGATCTAATGTGTTGAGTTGTTATGATGTTAACCAGATCATGAGGTTTGATAAGTAGCATGTCAAAGATGTGAGGTATATCCTTAGACGAATGATGTGGTCCAACAAACCAATCAAGATATGATCTGAGGTGTTGATCTAACGAGATGATAATTAGATAAAAAGGTTTGAATGAGCAATATGGAAGGAATAAGATGTATCTACCTAAGTTGATGTCGTGGCCTGTCAAACCAGATGGTTTATGATATGTGGTATGGTGTGGTGTGACTAGTATTTTATCACATGTGCTAGCTATGTTTATATTACTTACTGAGTTGTTGTGAGTCTCCCTAATATCATTACTTTTTTGTGAGTCTCCCTAATATCATTACTTTTTTTATAGAGAATGATGCTCACAGAGGGCATTAGTCATGGCATAAGAATAGATGTGACAAAGTTTTCTATAAGAGTGATTTTGAGAATAGTTATTGTATTTCTGTTTTAATTTGAAAGATTGTACTTGACTATATCATGGATTGTATGATATTTATATACTTCCCTTATCTGTGAGTTATTATAGTTGCTTTTGTGGTTATGTCTCATCTTTAGTGTGATAGATCTTGGGAGATTCACCCTTGTATTTGGAAATGACATTTAATTATGTTATCCCTGGGACCAGAGCATGACATGACCTTTTTCTTGCTCTCTACTACATTAGCTTTGGATTGATCTTACTCTTCTTGCTTTTCTTTTAATTTAGAAGCCTCTTCAATTCTGAGATTCAAAGCAAGATCATCTAAAGTCATTTTTTCTTTCACTTTACTTCAAATTCTTATGGTAGTTATTCCAACTAGGAGGCTATTTTACAATAATATAACCAATTATAATGGACTTATTCATCTTGCTACTCTCATTTTCTAATTGATTGATAATATACTAGATCTCATAAACTTGGTCAATGATCAATTTATCGTCAATCATAGAATAATCTAAAAATTGATGTACAAGAAATTTCTTAGCGCTAACATCTTCAATATTAAAGTTGTGTTGAAGTGCATACAAAATTTCTTTAGTTGTTGTCACGTTTTGGTAGATGTTGAAGAGGGTATCTAAAAATGAGTCGTGATATGTCCTCTGCAGATGTATTTGTCAAATTCTCACTTCATTCTCTTTCGATATTCTTATAGAGTCTCATCCTCCCTTCCTTCAGGTTTTAATTCGAGTGAGGTAGAGATAAAGTTTTTGTAGACATCTTTTAAAGTTGGTGTCATTGAAGTTATTCGCCGTTATATCCATAATGGAATAATTGCCTAGCAATAGAAAATAAATTTAATAAGAGTCAAGGCTTCCTTGCATGTGTGTGTCTTAATCCCTACATGTTACTTAAGAGAGAGAGCTTATTGCAAAGTTAAGAGAATTTTTGTTAGGAAACCAATATTTTTACTATTTTCTATTAATTGCTTTGTGCTTATATCAAAATAATTATACATGTAATATAATTTTGAAAATCAAATTTAGAAAATTCCCAACATTAAACACTTAGAATTATTCCACAGTTAGAATTATACCCCAAGTCTTTTTCTTAATTTGAAGTGCTAGGATTTTTAGTTGACGAGATTTCGTTTGAAGTCTTTTTTCAATTAAAATTTGATTTTTTTCATCTCTTTTATCACATTCTCATTTCATGCCGATATAACTAGGGATGCAACTTAGGTTGGTTCGGTTCAGTTCTTAGTCGAATCTACCCTAACCCTATTTCTAAAAATCTGACCCTGGCCTTTTATTAGATTGGTTAGGTTCTAGATTGACCCTACCCTATTTCTTTTACCATCAAGTCAGTTCGATTCTGGTTCCAAATCAGTTCCATAATAATCTATCCACAAAGAAAGAAAATTGAATTTGAGGAAATTTAAAACAACAAAGATCATCCACCAATCTAACAAAGATATGATATGACTCCAAGCACAAAGGTCCTATCACCATCAATATAAAACATTAAAGAAATAAAGAAATAGGTTGTGTATCAAATAGATGAAGATAATGTTCTTGTAGAACATTAAAACATAAACTAGTTTGTCCACTGAGAAAAGAGCTCTAATAGGGAGCTCAAAATTACAATCTACAACAAATAGTTCCAAATACAAGCACTAAAAAATCTAAATAAGGACTAATTCAAAGCTTATCCTCCTAATATGGTAGATGAAAGACTTCTTATCAACATGTTCTCCTCTCCTAACCATAAAAAGGTTGCACTTTCTAGCACCACAAGGGCACTTGGGGTAAGGAGACGTGGGGGTGTTAGACCCTTTACTGGAGCTACCTTCATCACACCACTGAAAGAAATCACAATTCATACAACCCTGTATAAATTCAGAAGTTGAGGAAAATGTATAAAATAGCATTCAGCCATCTTAACAAGATGTAAAGGATAGAATTCTAGTGGAAAGAAAACCCAAGGAAACAAAATCAATGAAATCTATAAGACAATTATAGCTACAACTAAAAGTGAGTCATTTTTACTTGATTACTTGACTTCACCATACTAGTAGTTCATCATCATCATTATAAGCAACTCCCCGAGTAATGAGTCTCTAATACTACATCACTTGATGGAAAGCCATACAACAAAAGCTAACTACTCAGAACAATAGTTACAAGAATGAAGTGTAAGAACATAATTATTTTGCTATCTAGAGTCATAGTACAAAATGTTCAAACATGAGAGCTTTACTTATTTATTTCTTCTCTCAGACAACTGATGGCACATGCAATCATTGGATAGATTGACCACATTTGAGCTACCTGTAGTTATGTGGAATCAAACTAGCATAGAAAACAAACCCAACAAATCTAATCTATTTCAGTGCTGAGTTACAGTCAAGATTGAATTCCCAGTGACTCAATAGAAAATATAAATCAGAAGTGTCAATACAGATGAATTTCTTAGTTTGTGCCCAAGTGTCAATACAGATGACTTTCTTAGTTTGTGCCCAAGTGTCAATACAGATGACTTTCATACTGCATGCCCAAGTTTTCAAGCCATTATTCCATTACCACATTCCAGTCATTTAGACTTGACCAAACAAAGTATTTCCAAAACCAATCCTCATAGTTTCATAGTAACATGTATTGCTAAAGTGGAAAGTTTCACATTACCGTATCGGTTTACTTGACAGCTGCATATTGGCCTAATTTCAAAATTTGAGAAAAATGTATAAAACAGCATTTAGCCATCTTAACAAGATGTAAAGGATAGAATTCTAGTGGAAGGAAAACCCAAGGAAACAAAATCAATGAAATCTGTAAGACAATTATAGCTATAGCTAAAAGTGAATCATTTTTAATGAAATGTAGAGCAGAAAAATGCTACAAACGATAATGTTAATATTTTACAACCAAGGACTACCACTCAACAAATGATAATGCTACAAACGTCACATAACCTTCTGACAAATGTTACAAATGATGCAATGTTATATGCAAAAAAAAGTTCTGAGTAATTATCATGCATGCCAAGGTTGCAATTGAAATCATAAAACTTGTCATGATTATTATATATCAAAACACAAGAATATGTATTATTCACCCCTAGTTTGCAAATTGAAATTGCATAACTTCTCATTATATCTAACCAAATGTTTCCATGGCCTCTATACTAGAACCAAATGTTATATTGGGCTATATACTAGACATGCATTGGTGCTCACTCCATCAAGAAGAACCCCAAGGAAAGTTAATTAATGAAATGAAATGAACATATTGAAGAAAATATTATAGCCAAAGCTAAAAATGAAATATGCAAAGCTAGAACATGCCACAAATGATGTGATTGGATATATAAAAATTCCAAAGCATGTTTATGCAGGCCCAGGTTGTAATTAAAGTTGATTATAATTTTACAACCAAATATACCCAAGCCACAAATGAGACATTATGGTAGCAGGTTTAATGAATGATGGCTAGTTTAATACTTTAATTGCTCAACTGTGTTACATAGAATGTTAGAATTTGAGAAGAATTTTGGACGGTGGGAAAGGAAAGGGAAGAGAAAATTAGCTAACTGAATAACTTTACTTAACTAGCATCATCTCCTTATCATTTTTGCTAAATCAAACAGATCCAAATTCATTATAAAGTGTTGTCATGTTAGATGTGAAAATGGCATATTGTTCAGGAGAAACATAAAGATTTTCTAATATTTAATTTTTTTTTGAACAATTGTTATAATATACTTCAAAAGGAAGAAACAAATGTTATGCAATAACAGTTCATGTGCCATATAATAAATGATGCTAAGTCATTTAGAAAAAAAAAAAGGAGAAATAGAAGTATAACAAATGATCAAACCTAGAAGATAGTAATTTTCAAAGAAAATTATTAGATAGAACACCTGAGTTGTCCAACAATTATCATTCATATAAAATTCTCTTTCCTTGAAAAAATAAAAGAAGCTATTAGAAAAAAATTATACTAACATTAAAATATATAATTGATCAGATAAAACAAATATCAAACCTTATTATCTGGAATAATACTAGTAACACTAGATTGATCATCATTTCTTTTTTCTACATATTAATCAGCATATACCTGTTAATATCATATAATTAAAAAGAAATGTAACTTAAAACACTTAAATAAATTAAAACATTACCTCAATCACCACCATCATCTCCTAAGATTTGGTCAACACTGGTGGGTTTTAGCCCCATTCTCATCCAACTTTGAGTACAGATTAAAGCTTCTAAAGTATCTTTAGCTAATGAACTTCTATATTCATCAAGAGTATGCCCACTAATACTAAAGGCTGATTCAAAGGCAACATTAGTGATAGGAATAGCCAAAATATTATGAGCCATGAGATAAAACTCTGTATCTAGAAGAATCAACTGACCACCATTTCAAAACATCAAAGTTTTCAATTTCCTTCTCAATTTTTTTCTTCAAGATAATGCTCAATTTCTGTTTGTACTTCTTCTTCTTCCTCAACATCACAAAATTTATAAAATTGATAAGTTGTGTTTTCCTTTACTTTTACTTGATTACTCTTTTCCTGTGAACTTATGATCTATGTTGAAGAATAACTAGCCTCATAAATCTCAAAAATTTTCGTAAATTCATATTTCACCTTTTCAATTGTTTCCACAACCTTGCTTTGATAAAAAAATGTTGAATATAAAAACTTAAGAAACTTAAGTTTATAACGTGGATCCAAAATGTTTGCAATAAGCAATATTAAATTAATTCTCTCAACACAGCCCAATACTTGTCAAACTTTTGCCTCATTCTTTTAGACATGTCTCGAAGGAGTTGATTGTCTGATGCCGAAGAGTTAACTAGAATTGTCTCATTTTCAAAAAGTTGAACCAAGTAAATATTAGAAGTAACATAAGATATGCCCGACAAGAGATTTGTAATCTCATAAAACTATTTTAGAAAGGTGCATAAAATTTTAGTAATATCCCAATCATCTTCAATTGGAGGTCCTTCAATAGCAAAAATAGGATCCACATTTACTAGGTGTTCAAATGCTTTTTCAAATTTTATAGCATTTCCCAATATGAAATAAGTAGTTTTCCATCTAGTTGGCACATCTATACAAAAACTACATTTTTCCTTCAACTTTTCTTCACAACACTCTTTGAATTTCCTTTTCCTTGCTGGAGAACCTCTTATATATTTCATACTATTTCGAACTCAGCTTATTGAATCTTGAATCTCATCTATCCCATCACACATAATTAAATTGATAATGTTGGTTGCACACCTAACATAAAGAATTTCACCATCCCCAACTAATAAATTTCTTCTGATTAACCTTTTTCTGAGACTTCTTAATGCAACATCATTAGTAGATGCATTATCCATAGTGATTGAACAAATACTATTGAATTCTCACTTCAACAAGCAAACTTCAATTGCTTGGGCAATGTTTTCACCATTGTGCAGTGGTGGAAGATGATAAAAATTGATAATTTTATTTTATAACTTCCAATTATCATCAATAAAACGTGTTGTAAGAGAGAAATAACCTTCATTTGTAATGGAAGTCCACAAATCTACTATTAAACATACTCTTTGAATTTTATCTTTAAAAAGATTCAATAATTCCTTTTTTCCCTTTCATAAACCGCAAAACGATTTTTAGTAATAGTAGTTCTTGAAACAAACTTAACAAGTGGTTGTATTGAGTTAATATATCTTTGAAAACTCACATTTTCAACAATTGAAAATGGCTACTCGTTAATAATAATCATTTCATCACATGTTTTTCTATTTGTAACTTGATCAAATTTTCATGCAGATAAGACAATAATTGGAGTAGCATCACTACCCAGAGGCGACAACATCGTTAATAATTTTTGCTTCTTTTCTTGTCCACTACGATGATAAATAGTACATCTTTCTATATGATTTTTCATCAAACTAGTGTCGTTCTTGCTGGAATAAGCTAATATCCCCTTACAATAATTACACACTAATTTTTATTTTTTTCTATTTTTCCATTTTTTGTAATCTGCCTCACTCTCTTGGAAAAATGTTGTCAAACATTTGAAGTCAATTTGTATGTAAATTTTGGTTTGGATTCAAAAGTTTTAGACTCAAGAGTTCTAGCATTCTGATCTGCATCCACTTCCTCTTCCTCTATGTTATTATCCAAATCCAAATCGACATTAATGACATTTACACTATTATCATCAACCATATCAAAACTTAAATTCAATCTTAAAACAATAAACGAATGAAAGAATATATATTAGAAATTGAAGCATACAGTTAATAAAAACAAATTAGTGCATTTAATCAGTAATCAATATCAACAAGAAAGAGGGAAAAAATATCCAACAGAGGTAGCTGCAAATGGCCAGTTGAAGAAAGGGGAAAATGAGTGGGTGGATGAGGCAGCGTCCATGATTTGTGAGCGAATAAGGTAGTGTCCACGATTTGGGGATGAGGCAGCATCCACAATTTGTGGGCGAATGAGGTAGCGTCCACAATTTAGAGATGCTTTGCAAGATTGGAATTGAGGGCTTGAGGATGCGACTGGAAGAATCAAAAAAGAAAGGGGAAAATGAGTGGAGATGGCTGGAAGAATCGAAGAGGAAAGAGTGGAGATGGCTAGCTGCTACTGGCTGGAAGAATCAAAGAGGAAAGGAGCAAACGAGTGGAGCTGTGAAGATGACTGGTTGTGGACCTGTGGTTGAAAGAATCGAAGAGGAAAGGAGTAAACGAGTGGAGCTATAGAGACAACTGGCTACGAGCCTGTGGCTGGAAGAATCAAAGAGGAAAGGGCTGTAAAGACGATTGGCAGCTATTGGATGTGGCTAGAAGAAGAGTGGAGTTGGGCCAGACGACTAGTTGTTGCTATCTGTGGTTGGAAGAATTGAAAAGGAAGACGATTAGAAGCATGGAAGTGTGGAAGAAAAATACAAATTGGAGACAAAAAAGATTGCTGGAAGCTTGGAAGCCTAGAAGAAAAAATGGAGAGGAGACCAAAGAACTCGAAGCTTGGAAGAAATAGCAAATGGAATGGTGGAAGCCCTAATCAGCTCCTTTTCCTTTCTCCTCTTTCTGCAGTAGCCACAAATGCCCTTCCGCACGAGGCAATCGCACACACCCTTCCATTCATTTTATTATTTTTTAATATATATTTGCTATATGGGTCAGTTCTGAGTACCCGACCAACTAAACTGAACTAATTTGAGCATGCCGGTCGGAATGGCCTACTCGAACCGACCCTATGGGTAATACAAGTGGAACTGACCCTAGTTCAAGTCGGGTTGGTTTTGGGTTGACCCATGGGTACTCGATCCAAGTTGCACCCCTAAGTATAACTAAGGAATGCTCCCACCATAACCACCAAAAATTGAAATGACTTTTGGCTCTTTTTATTTGTCCAAATTCCATGCTTTGAAATTTGTCCTTTCTTATACATTTTTAAATTCCATGAGAAATTTGCTTCTTGTGTGTGTGTGTGTGTGTGTCTTGTCTTGTGCTAGTGTTTTATTTCAGGGAGACGATGAGTGAGTTTAGAAAAAGTTAGGGTCATCTTTTCGTGCACTGGTGGATTAGTTGGAACCTAATTCCCTCATCGAACGCCACAACCACTACCAACTCCGCAAACTCACTTCAACATTCCCACCCTATCATTCACGGCATAAAATTTTAAAATGATTAGATTGGCAAAGAGAAGAAAACGTCATTTTCACCCAACAATTCTGGTTAGCCGAATAGATTTGAAATAAGCTTTCTTACAGAAAAACATAATTGCTCTAAAGGGGATCAGGACCGTCCATCTAGCGGCACTCATCATTGATAACTACAGGTCTTAATTAATGCCTAATAAATAAAGCATCTCTTTAGATGGATGAGACTTGTATAATGGTAGACAAGTAAAGATATATATATATATATATATATGCCCACAAAGTGAACTAAGGAATTTTCATCAACTTGGACTTGGGATTGGATCGTTGAGGTTTGTTCAATCCAGATCCACGGTTGGAAGTTATATTTCACTCGAATTTTGATCCAGATAGATAATTGTAGCACCTCGCCGGCCCACACCACCCCTGGCCGATGGTTGCTACATTTTGATACATGAATGTGCTGGCCGATGTACAATTTTTAAATAAAAATTTTGGCAACACCTCTCCCAAGATCGAGTAACGTGAAGGAAAAAGAACCATCTGCGTAGCATACCTGATAAGCATTTCAATATCATAATATATAAGAACAACTAATGTTTATCATTTATTTTATTTTCTTTTTCACTCAAAATTTATATACATCCCATCAAAATATAATTACATTCCAAGTTTTTCAAAATAAGATAACATCCTCACTATTCATGAAAAACCCAAGGATTAGGTCCTCTACTTGTCCCTGCTTGAGTGCCAACTCCTTGTTGGGCTCTCTCACTTGTCTTGTTATCTAAACAAAATTTTCAATAAAACAGCGTGAGTCCGGGCAAACTTAGTAAGTAGGAAAATGTTCAGAAATAACAATTTAAAACAAATTTCATTGCAAATAAATTACATGCATATCATGCCCCTTGCATCTGCCTCACCACTCCATCATCCATATACCACAATCCAAATCATGTGCACCGGCATAGCGGGATTCTCATCGCTACCCGATTTCCATGTATTACGCACAAGTCATTATAAACGGAGTAACACTCCACATCATATCACCTCATAACCAAACAATACGACCGGTGCCTCCGCCCATTCCCTTGTCGTAATTCCACCTCACGTATATAATAACTATACACCTCTAGCAACTAGGTCATCCCCATCACCCAATTATCCATCCAAACTAAAATTTTCAACATCTTCTCATGCT
>JAYJMB010088708.1:6394-19002 GCA_036873735.1 Pouteria campechiana | reverse complement strand
ATATGAATTAAATTGGTAGGGGGAGGATTTGGACTTTGCTTATGATAGCATTTCAGCCTTTTCAAGTAGGAGAGAAATTCAGGAATCTGGTTTCGGAGCTGAAGAAGGACTAAACGATATCTGGTATGAACTTATCTTCTCATGCTATCATTTAGAATATTTTATCTTAAACAGTTAAGCTTTCCATTGGCATAGTTTTAGAACTGGGCTGACAATGCATTTGTGCCTTAGTCTTCTTTCCAGGCAGCTATGTAATTCAAGGGGCATCCAAGGCATCTTAGCATTCAATGCAGACACTTAGTATGACAATATTATGAAAAATTGATTATGTGGCCTATTGCTCTTGGGTTATAACTATTAGTGGCATAGCTTTTGCCCGCTGCAAATACCGTGTGCATTTTGTTCTAATGCTGTTCCAGCCAAACATACATATGTGCAGGGTAACAGGAGAGAAAGAACTAAGTAGGAGACCTAACGTTTGTTATATCATGTCTTGTAATGTGCTTGCCAACTATCAGTGTTACTAACCTCTCAACTAACCATCAGTGATGCACATCTTCCCATCCTTAGGAAAGCAACTGCTGTGTACAAAAAGGAAGCTTCAGAATTGCAAAAACAACTAAGGCGCCTACAGTCACAGTATGATTTGCTTACTGGCCAAGCTTCAACTTTGATACAAGGAAGAAAAGCACGGGCTGCAGCAACATCTATGGTCAATGATCAGCTTAATTCAGTGGAGGAGAAGCTTTCTGAAAGAAATTTGGAGGTGCAGACATAAATTGCGCTCATAATCATTTTTTCTTCACTGTTACTAATAACTTTCATTTATATCAAATTGATTAATTGCCTCTTGTATTTAAAGTCCTTGAATTTTTAGATTCGAGGTGTGTTTAGATTTTCTAATTCACTTGGGATGTGTTTGGAACTTTGGATAGGAGGAAATGTAAAGTGAAATAGAAAAGGGAATGTAAATGATGTCACTGGCATAGGGAGTGTTATTAGCCATTCAAATATATGTAACCATCAGAAAAGTATACAGTTATTGAAGGTGGAGTAGGTAAACATCATATGAAATCGTTGTTTACATATGGATTGAATTTACTTGCCCTATTGAAGTATCAATGTATGGCAGGGTGTAAATAAGGGATGTATAAAAGGAAGTAATGAAAGTATAAAAGGATATGAAGAGAATTTTCCAGGCAAATAACAGACTATGTCTGTTAGAGAGCTTCCCCTTTTGAAGTGGGAAATCCACATCCCTGTCGGAGATTCATCCCCAAGAGAAAGACTTGGGTCCCTCCATCTGGTTCTTACCAACGACTCTCTAAGATCTTTTGTCATTATTTGGAATGAGATGATAGACAGACACATGAGAGATTTGGATGATCAAGTGTCATCCCAATTAAATAGTTGAAGTATGAAACTGACCCAATGGAGTTGAGATATGGCTTAGAGGAAAATGATTTAAGAGTATTGGTTTGGGAAATAGGCAATATTTCTTCTAGCAAGGTGTTTGTCCATTTGCACATATGCGTGTTGATTCATTCATGTGTTGCTTTGGGCTTTTTAAGCATTCATGTGTATATCCGTTAGTGTACATGTGCTTTATTTTCCATCCAGGTAAGTTTGATAAGGTGGAATTATGCATTTGCAAGGTCGAGTCCTTGCGGGTGCATATTGTCCTGTTCCTATTTTTAATGTTTGTTTTCGATGTTAGATTTATTCAGCACTATAATTTTACGTGAGTAGAGGATTTACTTTCTGTGGGCATGTTTTCTACATGGAATTAACATTTATGCCATCTGCAAAATTTTGTTTTTAATCTCTATTCACGATATAAGTGTAAGTCTATGCTTCTTTCTTAAATTATAGGTCAATGCTTTCCTTCACATGTAGACGCGAATAGCTGTTTCTGGCCTTAAACATTTTTGACCATTCTTAATTTTCTTGGTTGCTTTTCAGATGAATGCTGTTCTTGGAAAAATTGCTTCTACTGCTCATGAGTTGGCTCATTATCATTCAGGAGATGGTATGTGTTTTGGTTGGATGTTTCGTCGAATGTGGATGCATGATGCAAATATACAATTGCTCTGCTTATACGCTTCATGGATTTCATATCGATATTTTACATACTCATATAGAACTATGGTTTTAAATGTCAAGGTATATATTTTGCGGCTGCGAACTGTTCCTCTGGTATTGGACTTGCCTTTGATAAATTAGTTTTTGTTCACTTTTTTAATGTTTTTATGTCTAACTTGGCCTTGCAGAGGATGGCATCTACTTGGCTTACTCTGATTTCCACTCATACTTGGTGGGAGATTCAACATGCATGAAGGAGATAAACCAGTGGTTTACAAAGCAGTTTGAGATGGTATTTCAGCAAACAATGGCACCTGTGGATTACTTTTTCTTTCATTTTTTTGAAAGTATCATGTGCTTGTTAACCCGTATCAGCTATCCATGAGAGAATGGAGCTGCTTGGTCTGACTTAATGCTACGACGTTCTTAACAAAGGCACCTGTAATTTACTGTTCTCGAAAATATCATATACTAGTTACCTGTATAAGTTATCCATGAGAGAATGGAGCTGCTTGGCATGACTTATGCTATAACATTGGAAGTTGGGATTGATATACTCCAGATTCTGATCACTATCATTGAAAAGGCTTGGAAGGCTTTCACTATTATTTATTTATTTATTTATTATGATTCCCTTCAGTAATTAATAAAGGCACCAAACATTAGAAACTGAATACGCCAAAAAGCAGGTCTAAGGCTTAGCCATCAAGAGGCTTTGAATACCTGCATAACAGCTGATCTTCGCAAATCTGAAAGCTAAACTTGGGTGGTGGTGCTATTATCCAAGAAGAAGAAGAAGAACACATAGGGATTGACTATCGTTGCATGATTTATCATTGGAAACCTTCTTTGGTTTTGACTGTCATTGGATGATTGTGACTGGAAACCTCGTATGGTTCATTGCATCATATTAGACCTAGCTGCTGATGGTGACATATGGATTGAATGTCATTGTATGATTTATCACTGGAAACCTCTTTTGGTTAATTGAATAGTATTAGATCTAGCCTTTTGCATTTGCCTGTTCTTTGGCAAGTTAGCAATCACAGAGTTATCTGTACTTCGCTCAGTTTGCTGTGCATTTGAAAAGTGCATAAATAAGTGAAGACTTAAGAGTACTGCTAACGTGAATACCTAAACTTGCTATTGAATTTTCTAATTCATATCTTCTCAGGGATTCCATTGTCCTAGTCTTTTATTAGTCATGTCATTTTTTTTAAAAATCTGAAACAGGGCCCGTTTCGGCTGGTTGCTGAGGAGGGTAAATCTAAATGTTCATGGGTGAGTCTTGATGACATCACCAATTGCATTGTACGAGGTATTTTTTGGCATTTGTTTTACAAGCTTTCATGATGCTTCAAGGTTTTGGTTTCTATATTTGGATGTTGCATGATGTCTGATTTGTTTTTTTTCCCCATATTTGGGCATTGCTGGAGGTCTGGTTTGTTGTTTTTAGATCTGCTTGTTACATTGCCTTGATGGTTTGTTTCTACGTTTTGTTTACTTAGAGCCTGTGTGTACTGTTTTAGCATTTTTATCTGATTCTAATTTCCAAGCTAGCAATTAACTATACTAAATGGGTTCCACCAGCTGCAATATCAAATAAAAACATTGCAGGGTGTGGGGAGGGGCTTCCATGCACGCAGTCTTACCATTGCTTTGTTGCAAAGAGGCTGCAATAAATGCTTGTTGAAAATAAATTCGGCCAAAAAAAAAAGGAAAAAAAAAAGCTTATTTGAGAAATGGCTCCAAGTTGTGTTCTGAGAGTGTTTTAGTGCTAGTGGATGTATTGTGAGGGGTGGGTGGGGGTGTGATATGTATTGTATTTTTTGCATGTAAAACAGAAAGCCTTTTTTCTTCATCATGGCAGGGTAATGAAGAAGATTCTTTCTTTTATTTCTTTTTCATATAGGGGCACAAGATCTTGTTTGAGTTTTATTTGTTGAGGGGCTATATTGTACTGATGGATAGAAATATGAAAGCTTTTCTCTTCTTTTTTTCATTTCCTTCTCCTGTTGAATGTTAAGTATTGAATGTATAATGTTTGGACATTGGACACATTCTCATAGGTGATTGGTGTCTATCACTGAGCTAGGTGGCTGGTTTTGTTTTTGGATTTAATTAGAGTAAATAATGCTTAGTTGATCTCTTCTCCAACATAGATTGATCTCAATGCTACTGTAGACAATATAATTTCATTTTATCCAAACTACAATTATCCAATTTGTTCTTTGTTTGAGAATCGATAATTATGTTGCTGTCATTTTGCTTGTTGTCAATCATCTGCCTCTCTTTCAGTGTTTATCTTTTAACAATGAATCCTATTAGAAAATTGCATGACAGTCTATCATCTAAGGAACAAAAGGAGGACATAACATGGATCATACTATATTTTTTAGATTTTGTACATGATTAGGCATTATGTCCAAGAACCATTGTTGGCTTTTTGAGAACCTTTTTGTTGTATATGATGACAATTACAATGTCTAGTATTACAAGCTAGGCTAGTCAAAGTGGTTTTGTTGTTTTGTTTATTATTGGACCTAGGCCTAGGTTCAATGGGAATTGGACACCTAGATGAAAGGTGAAGCCAGGTTGTTTTTGTCTTATGGGCTATGGTTGGGTTAAGCCATTAAGCATGTGGAATTTTTGCAAAGATCTTCCTTGGAAATATCATGACAAGGAATCACTCACATAACATGTGAATAAAATTAAGAAAATTTTAGAAAGTAATCCAAGTACTAATCCAAGCCACAGAAAATTTAAAAATGGATCTAAACCATAGTCCAGACCAGTGAATTGAATATCGATATTATCAATGATATTATCGACGAAAATATCGTTTTTATGGCTGATCGATAAAAAAATGCACTGAAAATCAATATTATCAGTCTTGTCCCATATTTATCAATAATATCCACGATATTATCGATAATATCGTGAGTTATCGATTTATCGGCGATAAATTACCGATAAATCGCTGATAATCAGATCGATATTATCGGTCAGTGTGAAGAACATGCGCATTCGGATACTGTCTCCCTCCTAGGCTTCGCTGTGGTGGCTGGAATCACTTTTCCCAAATTCTAACAACCAAATTGAATATTCCATTTGATCTTTTTGGTCAGAACAACTTGATTTGGAAGATCAAAAAGGGGATTTTGGGGCTAGGTGTTTGAATGCTTTGAAGGTATGAAATGCATGATTTTCTTAGTTTTTTCTTGTTTTAATTGTTTAAAATCAATTGCCAGCATGAAAATTGAAACTCCATTTGTGATCTAGGCATGAAAATCTGCCCAATTTGTGGAGATCGACGATGAACACCCGATTTGAGGAAAATCTCAATATCGCTTGATTCATTCCAAATTAATCAATTTTTATGCATGAAAACATAGATTTCATGTTAGATCTGTTGAAACCAGTGATATCCAGTGATTTCTAATTTTTTTTTTGAAAATTACGAATTTTGGAAAAAAATCCTAAAATGTTATTTCTTTAAAAGAATCATGTTATAATCCAGAAAAATATCATATCATTATAAATATAACCAGAAAAATATCTGTGATAATGGTGGCTTTTTTAATCCAATTTTTGCCTAAATTATGTTTATATTTATCATAATTTATTACAAAATTTCACTGAATTTTTTTAATTTTTCTCTATTTTTCTAATTTTTTTTCTATTTTATCGATAAAGTTCCTGGAAAAAACGATAATATCTCCAATAAAAATGATAATATCTTTTTTCTGGGCCATCGATAAATAGGTGTTTATCAATAATATGAACACTGGTCCAAACTAAATTACACAAAAATCAACAAGTTTTACCTTGAAAACTTTTCAAGATGAAGGGAAAATTTACAAGTAAAAATATATTTACCATGAAGTGTGACATACAAAGTTTATTTTTGGTTTGTATACCCAAGAACCCAAGAGAATGCGAGAGATCAGTCGACAGCCAATCAAACTCATCATAGTAAAAAAAAAATAAAATAAAAACGTAAATAAAAAACTTAAGAAAAACATTACCTTCAAAATGATGAAAAACTTAAGTGATGATCGATGCTAACTTTCTTCTTATTTTCCTTTTCCTATCCTTCATCATTCTCTCTCTACTTCTGCTTGCATCCTGAAGATCTAGAGAACAGCCCTCTTTCTCCTCTTGTTTTTGCTGGGAGAAGAAAACCAAAATAAGGAAAGTGCTTTTCCTCTCTTTTGCTAGAAAATGAAACCCTAAAAGAGAAACCCTCAACATATATTTCTTGGCAGATGAAGCTCAGATAGATTCTCACTTGTGATATGTGGTTTGGGTTCCAAAGCGGCCTTTCTGGTACCAGGACCTGTTTCTTACCGCAGCCTCCATTGCTTGTACATCATCTCCACTAAGTAGCCATTAGGTTTCGTTTTGATCCTGTGCTCTATCATTAAATGAAATCTTTCGGTGGGGAATGTTGACGTGGCTGAGACAGAAGGAGACAGTATCATAACATCAATGTGTTCTTTACACCTGATGTTTCTATCAAAACTACTTTTTGTGAGTTTTCCCTGAACGCATTCCTCCATGGTAACTGCAAAGTATGTACGTAGTCGACTGTTTTCGCTAATGTCTATTATTACAGTTCTGAGAGTTTCTTTGCAACATGGTATAGGCAAGATAAATATAATCACATGAGGTTGTGTTTGGATGGGACGGCGGTGTTGAAAGCCTTTCAAGTGGAAGGTTATGATGTGAACATGAATGCATGATGTTGGTTGTAAAGTGAATAAAGACAAAATAAAAAATATTTTTGGTGGGAAAGATAAAGTTAATGGCCGAAAAATATGGGTCATGATGGAAAAAAGTAGGGTTTTTAGGAGTAGGTGGATATCACATCACATAAAAGGAGAAATGCACCTTTAAATTTTCATGTGAAATATTGGAAAAATAACATGCTTGTCTGGCATTGAGTTCTCTAGAACTTAGTTGCCTTTAATTCCCTTATATGCCATGGTTATTATTCAAAATAAAATAAGCCAGGGCATAACATTGGATATGATTCTGCTGATTCATGAGAGGTGTGTGGCAATTTAGTAGATAAAATTGGAGTGGCCTGCTATTTACTTGAGATGCATATTTTTTTCTAATTTCTTTCCTATATGGAAAAATTTCTGAAAACTAAATGAAGGGAAAGATTTTGCTAGCACAGGGTGTGGCAGCTGTTATTCCGACATGTCTCCTGCTGTATAAAAATAGTGAATGGGGTTTTTTTACCTGCATCTTAGAATTGAAATTTGAGAACTTATGACTTGAAACGCTTTCTAGATTCCTATAAACTGTTTCTTTGATGTTTGTATATAATGCATGAATGTGTCTGTCTGTCCATGTGCACCGTAGTTATGATTGTGGAAGCAACTCACCGAATATTGCTTCAAACTGTGTAAAAGTTGTAATAGTCATCAATGCTTGTTTCTTCTGCTTTATCTTTTAATCTCAATGTATAAAACAGGAGATTCAGAAAAGTCTCACCATCACCGTGTAACTGAGCTGCAGCGTCTTCGTTCAATGTAAATATCCCAGCTATTTTCCTTCAATATTGTCTGCTTCTTTGATTAGCTTTATTACTGATAGGTTCTATATGATTTCATGCCCCTGAAAACTGTTTTTATGATACGTTTTCTTAGTTCTGTAGGAACGGAACTGTCAATTTTAATTTAAGAAGTAAATTGTCAGATACTATGCTTAAATGCTGCATGATGAAATCATGTCCTGATGTGTACTGTTGTCCGATGATGCTATTTAAACAGGTTTAATGTCATTTGTTTTCACCTTTATTTATGATGTCATTCATTGTAAAAAAAAGAAATATCAGATTTTCACCTAACCCATCAAGGCAACCCAATACCTAGACAGGTGCACATGTTCATTATCATATTATCTTCTCTGGTTCTAAATTTATTGCTTTGTGTTGATGACACTTCGACAGATTTGGGATAAGCGAGAGACAGTGGGTCGAAGCCCAAGTGGAAAATGCTAAACAACAAGCTATTCTTGCAACTCTTAAAGCTCAAGTTTCATCAGATGAAGCTCACATTCATCACGATCTTCATTCTCTTCGGTAAATTCTTTTCCTTCGTCTAGTTGTTACCTTCTGCTTTTCACTTTGCGACTAAAATCTTTTTCACTACAGTGGTGTCATGTTTCATTAATTATTTCTTTCATGATTGCAAACGCTGCTTCTTTACTTAGTTGATATCTTTAGCAAGCATCCAGTGGACTAAAATGTCAAAAACTGTCAATGGTTTTGACTGATTATCATTTTCCAAAAATAAAAATCACAATTAAGAAGCATGCTTCTTGCGTTTTAACCTTGAGAATATGCGTGGCTTGACACTGCATGGTCCAAGAAGTGTTGAATTCTGAAGAGTCCTTGAGGGTCCATTATTTCTTGTTTTTATCTTTTGAAAAATTGACCCAATGGATTCATTTGGTTATCACATCCAACAAATTTTGAAGTGCATGGAAGAGTCACGTGGCTGCCATGCCGATATGGAATGTTTGCTAGATGTGAATTGTTTCTGGTGGTTTCGCACAATGCTTACCTAGTAATAGTGTAGGCCTGATCTCTGGCCCATTAGCATCATTGTGCTCTCAATCATGTAAAACATGGTTTGGATAGGTTATGATGCTCATAGAATAGCAGGCTTGCTAGGGGCACTTCAAAGCTGGCCAACCTGTACACATTACAGCAGGGCTGGGGAGGAAAAATAGTATGTCGACCCACACGGACTTCCAAATTTAGCTGTGGCCTACACAGGCTGGTTTGATGATCACCCTTTATTGTGCCCTGCTTTCATGATATTACAATCTTAATGGAAGGCCAGAGAAAGTACTACCATAGTGTACTGTGTGGGGCATTGGTAGATGGTGGTAAATGGTCCAATATCAAGTTGGGCACATATGGCTACATGATGCTGGAGATATGTTAATGATCCTAGATGTTTAATAGATTAGATTTGATCTTTTCTATAAATCATAGGACTTTTAGTGTATTGTTAAGAGCCAGTTAAAAATGATCCTAAAAAACTGGATTTCCTTCTTGTTGGATCTAATTTCTGTTTGGTATGTATTGTATATCTGTGTGTGTATGTAGCATGCAAGTGTGAGTGTGCATGCGTCAATATGCATGTAGCTACTGAGGAAAATGATTCCATGGCAACATCATCATAAAAATTTTCAAGTAGATGATTTTTTTGGATTCTAGGATGATGTATTCATTAAATTCAATCCATTTATCATGCTTAAAAAACTTGTTCAGGTAAAATTTGAAAAATCATATTAATTGTAGACTTAGATGGGCTACGAAATTCATCTCATCTGAGAGTGAATAGGCATCCATCTAAATTCTGTCATTGTTTGTGGTCCATCTAAGTCTTTAATTCAGATGATTTTCTGGATCTTAGTTGAACAAGTGGTACTAAGTGTGATAGATTGGATTTAACCTATACATGATCATGGGCCCCAAACAAACCATTTGCATGGAAATGTGTATGTATACATATATGCTTATGTTAGATTTACACATATAGATATGCATACATGTATATGCACCTCCTATGCTCTGTTTTGTTTGAAATACAAGTTTCTACAACATTATTGTTCACAACTAAATGCCTTGTTTATGATCAAGCAGGAGAAAGCACTCAGAATTGGCAGTGGAACTCTCAAATCTAAACTGCAAAGAACAAAAGTTGTTATCTGAGGTTTGCACTAACCTTAAAGACATTAACTTTTGAAGTTGCCTATCATCTTTCATTTCCTGTGTATGTTGAGTTTTCATGTCGTTAGTCCCGTGAATTATCTTTGTTGTGGTGATGCAAGAGGAAGAAAGATTTGATCTATCATGGATTCATTGTAGAACTATTATAAAAATCCAAATAAATGAGATTCTGCTCAAGCAGATGAGTCATTGACATGCTGGTACATCTTTTTTTTTTTTTTTTTTTTTTTTTTTTTTTTTTTTTTTTTGAGGTGTGACTCTAAAACAATCATTTGCAAAATCAAAAAGGCCTCAAAATGAATGCTGTGGGAATTTATGAGAAGATAGAGAGAAGAAGAAACTGAGGGACAAATAAAAGATACGTGCATAATTTATATGCTTTGCCCAAGTTATAGCCACCATGGAAAAGTCGGTCTGCCTCCTGCCGATGGCTTTCAAGCAGCTAATCTTTAAGTGAAAAGCATGTAAAATTGTGATTGGCCAAGCCAGAAGAGGTTCAGCCTTGAAAATTTATAATGCTTTAAGGATTCTGAATTTGCTTATTCTTTTGATTAGTGTAAGTTTAGGTGGGTATTTTCTCACCGTGTTCAGTAATGATGCTAAATATACTAATTCAAAAATTTAAAGAAGTTTTATTCCTTCTTTTCTTTTCTCTATTTCTTTTTGGTGGGGATTGGGGGTTGTTAAGGATTGAAAATGTTTTGTTAAATGATGCACGATTAAAAATATTTAGAATTGAAAATGCATGAAAGCTTATTTAGCCAGGGGCCAAAAATCAATACTCTTGGAAATTTTGGTCAGGTGCCTTGTAGGATATAGTTGGAATAGAATGCCCACCCTTTATTTTGACTTACTGTCTTCAGCTCATACCAGACCTTTTCCTCTGTTGAATGGACACCTGTGTTTCCCTTTTGGCATTCAAGTTCTTCAGTTGTAGAATCACTGCTGACCTTGTAATGGTTTTTCTTTATCAATTGCTCTGTAGTTGAAGAATCATTACATTGAGCTCTAGAAGATTTATAATTTATAGCTGGAATGAAAAGAAGAAAGGCCTTGATGGATTGTATACTGGTTCCTAGGCAGCATGGTTGCACAAATGTAAAGGAAAAAAAATGGAAATTACCGACATTGTTGTATATTGGTGACTGTGTTTTGTTTTGTTCATTGATGCCTTGTGAAAAAGTGAACCATTTGTGAACCAAGTCATCAACAGATGCCTTATCAGTCATTATTTCTGATGGAAAATTTGTGGTGCAAATGCCAACAATTTGGTGATGCTGATGACCTCTACATTTTATTCTTTTGTTGCTAACAGACCTTTCCTATTATTTTAATTGGGATGAGGATGAGGGCTATCATATCTTGCTTTTTTATTTTTGTTTTGGGGATTCTTTTTCCTTTTTCAGACTATTCCACGTCTATGTTCAGAGCTTGCTCAACTTCAAGACACGTACATATTGCAAGGTATATGGTAAATATTCCCTTTTGTTTTATCAAATAAACAAACAGAAAAGTCATCTCAGAATTCTTTGAAATGCATTCAATGTTTTGTTTATAGGTGATTATGATTTGAAGGTCATGCGCCGAGAATATTATATTGGTCAGCAAAAAATGGTATGTTGGCCTAATTGAATATTTTATATATTAGAGAAATTCTGAATTACCATATTCAAGTTACTAGGGTGTAATAGGCGCTTTTCTAGTGTTAACAATCCTTTTTATTATTATTATGTTTAAATTTTTATGGCCTACATGTACGACTTATTTACGGGAAATATCGAATTGAGATGCCTGCATGATAGGCTTAAGATTCAAGTGGTGTCTTGGACAGACATGTCTGTCCAATCATAAATCCCACTTGTGATAATAATATATCCTTCCTAATGATTTCTAACCATGTTCTTTTCGTCATTCCTCTTGTTCTCTGATGTCCCTCTACTTCAACAAACAGTCCTAACTAATGCAACGTTGGTTTCCATGATTTTATTACCTATTTCCTTAGATTTGTTGAGACATGGTTGATACTACATGTTGGTCCCAAAACATGGTGTATGACAAAACATGAAACCAAGCAAGATTGAGAAGCTAAATGGATGTGCAAGTGCAAAAAGGTAGTAGTGGAAGGACATAAGTACACAAGATAGTAAAACACAAAAAGAATTATAGTGGTTTAAGCCAACTCGACACCTACTCCACTCTCCAAGGTATCCCTAACCTTGGGTTCTACTATTCACTGGTAGAATCACACTTTCCTTGGTTTCACAAGACCACCAAGAACTCTTACACCATGCTTGGTTTCCCCGAGCTTACTAGGAAACTCTTTACAACACTCAACACTGCTACAAGGATTCCCTTAGTAGCAGAAAACCCAAACACCTAAAATAAGAAATGTATAATATAATGCCTCTTACATAGTAAAAGCTTAAGGGTAAGAATTAGTCAACGAATACGAAGTATTTTAGACTCCTCTTGTGTTGAATTTGATGTAGCTTGAAACTCGTTGAATGTTGTAGCGCCGTTGGAATGAATGCACTTGGAAGCTTGTTGGGTCCATTGTTCGCATTATCGATAACTGCCTATTTATCGGTGGCCCGGAAAAAAGATAATATCGTTTTTATTGGAGATATTATCATTTTTTTAGAGAACTTTATCAGTAAAATAGAAAAAATTAAAAAATAGAGAAAAATTAAATTTTTTTAAGTAAAACTTTGTAATAAATTATGATAAATATAAAAACATAATTTGGACAAAAAATTAGATTAAAAAAGCC
>JAYJMB010088707.1:0-19004 GCA_036873735.1 Pouteria campechiana | reverse complement strand
AATTATTAAAAAAAATACTAAAAGACTTAACAAGCTAACACAACTTGACTTATTTTCATAGTTATATGTATATTTCATACTATTACATAGTATGTGCATTTATGCTTTAAAGTTTAAATATTACTCAATGAATTCTACTCTCATCATCTAATAGATTACTAATTATCTCTACTTCAGTATTTATGATAGGTGCAACAAGCAAGTATAATTGAGATCTCTTGTGGATACGAGGTAAGCAAGCAAAGAGTTGAAGTCTAAACTTTCATATTTCTTGTTAATGATTTTTTATAAAGATAGTTCATAAATTTTGATTTATTTTTATTTTGTATTTTATGGTATGTTTTATTTACTTTGAAAGAATGTTTTATATTTATACATATATTATATATAATTAGGACTATACAATTAGTTGGTAATTCAATCAAATTTAATTTTAAAAGAACCAATTTTTACCCAAAACCAAACCAACCCAATTTTAAAAAAGTAAGGTAGGTTTAACCTCAAACAGAATTGACCTAAATATAAGATAAGGTAAGATTGTTATAAATAGGGTTAAGGTAAGGTCAACAAAGAATCGACCCAAACGGGACCAAGTTACACAACTATCTAGTTCTAATAAAACTGATTGAAATTATTTTGGAAGTCTCTCTCTATTTTGATATATACACACTTTTTAGATCTAATAAATTTTCTTTTACTCTCTTATATGTCAGAGATGTTAAAAAAATGAATGGTCTTGGTTCCAATATAAAAATATGTGGGACCCACACACAGAATGGCATGCGATTTAAAGCATTCACACGCGCGTGGCTGTGGATTTTTTATTTCCGGTAGAAATGCAGCGTTGCATTTCTTGTCCTTCTCAGTGGCAACTACGCCGCAGGAAGATGTGCGTCTCTCTCTACATGGGAAATTGTAGGGGTACGTATGTAGTCGGTACTTGGTTGGATGCTATGACGATAGGGTTGCTTTTCTTTTCCTTCTCACTTGCAACTACGAGGGAGGAAGATGTGCGTCTCTCTCTACATTGGAAATTGTAGGGGTACGTATGTAGTCGGTACTTGGTTGGATGCTATGACGATAGTCTCGTCGTCGTCTTGTATCTGACAAGACCAACTCACCTTTTTCTTCACAGACCACCGACCGTGAGATGCTTTTAAGTGCTTTTGAATGTCAACCTCTTCTTACCTCATCATCCCCCTCCCCATCCCGACTTCCCCCGTGAATATGATGGTGTGGATCGGGCCATCAATTGGCCAATAAATAAGTCTGCCCACTCCATCGATTTAAATGGGTAGGCAGGTATTATGGCTGGAGGAGGATAAATGGTGTCAACAAGATAATTAAAATAATTAAAAGACAAAATAGAGGAGTAAATTAAGATATGATATAGAATAATGCTGGTTTTATAAGTGATTGTATTTATTATAAAAAGATCAATAGAGAAACGCAGAGTAAAAGATGAATATTTAATTATTCTATAAATGTAAAATCAAGTACAAAAAATAATTTTTAATAATAAAAGGTACAATTAATCATAAGAGCCCATATGGACGAAAAAAATAATTGAAAAACTAATGAAAATATTGTAATAAAACGTAGCAATTAAAAAAATAAAAAAAAATGAGTAAACTTTTTATTTGAAAAGATCAAAAATATAGGTATATAGTAATGAGAAAAAATAAAACTGTCAAATAGTTAAGATATCAAATTACTTTTATTCATCATTAATTATTTTTCATACAAAAAAACTTATCTGTTTTATTTTTAGATCTTTTTCTAAAACGCTTATCTATGGAAGAATATTTGTCTTAATCTTAATAAAAAAAGGCTTGAAACATCATTTTAGATCCTATTTTAATAACATTATAATAATTTATTTTTTATCTATGAGAAAATAAGTATTTGAGATAATTTATAATTTTTATCTAAATAAATTATAAATATTAATTTTTCTTGACATGATTTTAGTTGAAAAAAAAAGTTCAGTATTACAGATGATACTGACATTGTACCTATGTCCCACTTCTAAAAGTTAAAATGCACATAGACTTTCATTCAACCCCACGCCCTCGAAAATGAGCTGCCGTGTGGCAGCCTGGCGTTTACCTCGTCTTGTCTCTCCAACGCCATCAACCTATCCAATGGCCCCCAACATATCTCATATGGATCGGACCCTCCATTGTTTCATCGTTACGTCTTCCTTCTCCATCATTTGCATGGGCGGTTGATGTTACCTGCTGGAGGATAAATGTAATTGAAAAAGAAAAAAAAAAAAGACAAAATAGAAGAGTCCATTAAACTGATATAGAGTCATTGTACTATATAATACTTTTTGATGTTTGAATGGTCAAACATTTATGTGTAAATGAGTGCCCACATAGCATAGTTGACTTATTGACTATGAAAGTTTGATTCATATTTAATAAATTTATTTTATTAATAACAACCCATCTAGCTTGGATGATTAAAGTCTTGGTTAATAAAGGGGAGGTCTAGAATTTGATTTGGATCATAACTAGGGAATTAAATAAATTATTTTTCTTTCTTCTTTTTGGCATGGGGCCCACTAGTAATTAAATAACTGATAAGGATCATGCATAATAGGAAGTTATCTCCCGTTTAAATTTGAGTTTTACTCGGATGAGGGAGTTTCTTTTTTTGAAAAGAAAATGCAAAGAAGAAAAAGGGAGACCAAAGGAGAAAGAGGGAGGAGATGCTAAAAAGAAAAGGGAAGAACAAGTTAAATTCGATTTTGATTATCTTCACCAAAAGAAAAGTAGATTATTATTTTTAGAATTTTTTTATTTGATTGTTTATTTAAGCAGACATTGTTTATCGATTATTGATAGAATAATGTTTTGGAATTATTAAATGATGTTCATTATAATTTGAGTTATGAAAAATTTGCATGATGGATCATAGGATGAATGTAATTTACTTGGATGCATGTCTACTAAGCCTTTGCTATGATTCATATTATTTTGTTATCAAATTCAAATATACACGGTATTATTAGAATCTCATAGTTGCATTATTCTAATTATCAAATTAAAAAATATATAATGTTATTAGAATTCCATAGTGGTATGAGTGTAATGGTTGTCATGGTGAGGTTGGAATTTGGATTCTACAACTCATGTGGCTTGGAAGCTATTTTATAGAAAATACTCATGTTAAAGGCAAAATAGAGTTTCAATTGGATGGAAAACCCATTCATACAAGCATTAACTCTGTACAGTTAGACGAGGCAACTTAAAAAAAAATGCATGTGAAGGACTGTTGATGTATAATTCCTTGAAATCATGTCAAAGGCATTAATTGGAATTTGGGATATTGCATGGAAATCCAAATAGAAGTATGTTTCTTTTTACTTTATGTTCTTTTCATTATGCATGAAACTTTTGAAAGGATTTAATGGTCCACATGATAGTATTCCATTAGTTTGGCTATGGAAAATGGATGGATGGAAAATTGTTGGAAATCGATGGGGGTTTACCCCCACCGTCCCTACTGATTTGGAGAAGCACCATCCCATGGCCGTTGACTTTTCTATGGGCTGGGAAGTAGGAAGCCCAATAAGGTATAGAGTTAGCTAGGACAAATTGTAGATACAAGTGGGCTGAACTGTAGATCCTAACATTCAGATAGTGGGTTGGACTAGGAAGGCCAAGTCCAGACATGGCCTTGAGACTGTAGGCCCAATGCCGGACAGAAGTGGGTTGGCAACGGCCAGCAGCAGCCGATGGTGGACATGTGGCATAATTTTAAGATTGTAATTTGTTTTTAATGTATCTTTTCACCAAAAGGTCTGATTTGGAAAATTAAATATTCAATTTTTATGTTTTCAAACTTTCTAGATCTATTGGAGGGGTCAGATGATGTGTTTGAAGTTGAATACGTAGTGTTTATGTGGACAACTATATTAAAGTTTATCTTATTTAATTAGATGGTTGTTAGTTAATAAATTTGAATTAATATAAATGTATCATGAAATATTTTATAATATGTATGATGATTCGAGGTAAATAAGTTTATTATAAATTGCATACTTACTAAGTCTGTGACTTATAGTTGTTTTATTTTATTTTTAAAAAATGTTGGTCGATGTGGTTAGAGGAAAAAAGCAAGGAAGACATGATTTTAATTTTTATTTACAGTATTTTATGTTATGTTTTTTATGAAATGTAAAAACTAACTTTAAATCTTTGAAAGAGTGACATGTAATTATTTAAAGAAATTTTTATCTCTTTCATACATGTGATCGATCTTGGGAAGTTGACTCTTTGAACCAAAATTATTGCATTTATACTATTTTGGGTCTAGGGTTTCACAAATGGTATCAGAGCAATCACATGTAATGGAGGAGGTAAAAAAATTAACAGAAGTATACTTATAAAACAACTAAGAAGAATAAATTATTTTAAGTAATGGAAGTCTCATGAAGGTAAAGAAAATCAGTCATGAAGTTAACTAATAAAGTAATAAAAACTAAGATGATAAACAGAAGTTAACTTTTGTAACCTGTGATGTTACCATTGAAGCTAATAAGTATGTTTTTTTTATAGAAGTAATGGAGAAGAAAGGAATAGGAGGCTCAACTACAAAATGGCTAGCTAAGGCAGGAAGTGTAAGACTTAAACTTACTATTGGTGAATGGTTGGATGGGCTAGAAGAATCATGGAAGGCTTATTTTAGAAACACTGATAAATAGCTCTGAGCCTTGACTAAAAGCATTCAAAGCTTGGAGCTTATGATAGAGAGAGAATTCAACTCACCACAAATGGACTTAATTTTTCAAGGAAGCTAGCCACCTCTAGAAGTTGAATTATCCCCACAACCACAAAAAAGGATAGTGGTGAGTAAGAAGCAGAGACCATTGTCACCCTCATGCCTTAAGGAAGCAGAAGTTGTTCTTAAATTAATAGTGAAGGAACCTCTGAAGATAGGCCCTCAAAAGTTCAAACAAAAGTGGTTATCGAAGAACAACTTGAAAAGAAAAATCAAGAAGCTTGTGGAACAAAAAGACAAAGAGAAGTCTCTTGAGTTTGCAAGAGAAGACATTATTAGAAAAACAACCACCACACCAAGACAATACTCAACTAGAAGGAAGTCAGGTTGAAAAATCAGAGGAAGTAAAAAGCAATGAAGAAAAAACTTCCTTTATTAAGGGACCTTTAGAAGAAAAGTTAAAGGATAAAGGGAAGGGGTTTTTAGAACCTAAAAAGCCACTTGAAGTAACAACAGTGAAGAGACATCTTACATCATCGTGATTTTTTGGGTTTGTTAGATGTGAAATCTATAAACACTATCATCATTTTGGCCAATTTATAATGCCTGGAACATGCTTTAAGTGTGGTCAAGTGAGAGATCAAGGGAAAGGTTGTCTCAATGATTTAATTTATTATGAGTGTGGGATTTTTGGGCATAGACGTATGAAATATCCTCTTAGGCTCCTCAATAAATACAAATGATGTATTCTATATTTCTATTTGATTTATTCTTATTAGTGAGTTATCTTTCATATGATGTAATAAAATATAAGAATGATCTTTATGAATTAAAATTATGTTGATTTTGTTGAGTCTAATGATCTATTTTTGATGATTAATAAAATCTGTTAATGACTTGATTTAAGCTAACAATAAGTGTTGCTAAGATTTCAAGTTTAAAGGAAGCTTCAGAGTTGAAAAATAGACTTTTCAAAGGTGAAGAAGGTTGCTTCAGAGGCGAAGAAAGGATGCTTTAGAGTTGAAGAGTGAAGCTTTGGAGGAGAAGAAAGAAACTTCGGTTCAGAGTTGAAGGAAGGGAGTTTTGGAGGCAAGAAAGGAAGCTTTGGAGGCAAGGAAGAAAATTTCAGAGGTGACGCTATCAAACATCGAAGGAATCAACATTACTTTGGAGGCCATGAAGAAGAGCTTTGGAGACAGAAGAGGCTTTGGAGGAGTTGTTAAGCAGAAAAAGTGTTTAAGGGACTTTAGAACATCCGAAGTTATGACTTCAGATGATCTAGAAGCTTTGGAGGTGCAGATCACTCACTTTGGAGGGACTAAAGCACACGTGCCCATGACTTTGATGAGCCCCCGACCTTTAGAGGATTCGAAGCAGCACAATGGGGCAGCGCCGCATGGTTTTCAATTAGGGATTTTCAATGGTTGAAAAATTGGGGAAGCAACAACTAGTTTGAATTTGGAACTTATAAATAGAAGTTCCAAAGAAGAGAAACAAACTTTTTTTTGAGAAGATTAAAAATGAATCAAACACAAGAACTCAAAGTCTAAAAGGTGCATTCACTCCAACAAGCTTCAATGAACAAAGAGCTTCAAAGATCCATCTATCTACTCATCAAGGGAGATCAGAAAGCACTGTGAGCTTAATATTTTATCTTTATTATTTGAGTTTAAACTGTATGTACATCCAGGCCTAATGTAACACCCCACCCTGGGGCCTATGCATTTCACCGTTCCCCTAAATTTTTTCTATTTTTAAGGAAAACTTTTGCCAAAATTTGGCAGAATTTACACCAAAATATGAGAACCTAAAGCTACCATACATCATAAAAAATCATAAATTTTAATAATCATAAAACAATTCAATTAACCACAACCTCACACCCACACCCACAGCTACCTCCCCATGACCAAAACCGTATCATGATGGCAATCTATCCTCCTAGAATTTTTAAATTTCAATCACTATCATGTAGTTAATTTCATTATTGCATGCCATATATTTGATTATACATCATCTGAAAATCTTTTAAATTTACAATCATACACATGCATGATGACATTACTATTATACAAATACACAATGAGATTCTAATCCCAACATTCTATTATACATAAGAAAATAGTTTCAAATCCTATCTCCCAGCTCCAACCCACAGTTGAAATTGTTTACCTAACCCGTTAGCTAAAAATATAAGAATAAGAAGGTGTAAGTCCACATGAACTTAAGAAGTAGGAGATGATATTTAAACAACAATTAATGACATTAAAAACATACTCAACTCAATACCAGAATTATGCAATGCATGTCACCAATGCATCTATTCTCATATTACAATATCACTTACCCGACTGGGTAAATCAGTTGGCACCATCCAATATAGATGAAATGCCTCACAATCTTATCATAATATCATAGTTCCCATAAGCCACCAAGGCATCACATGCCACCATGGGTATTACAAGCCACCACGGTTTCATACTGCCTTCTCAAGCATCATATGGTTGTCCGAGACATCATACCGGCATTCAAGGGTCATATAATCATTATAGGTATCCTACAGTCATCATAGGAATCATATAGCCAATTGTCAACATCAACAAACCCCTAAGACCCTCTTCATATCTCCCAATCCTCATGTATGTCATGCCATGATAAAAAAAAATCAATGTAACATATGATCAAGTCATAATTCCACAAAAACATTCTAACCTGAGCATGTATCAAAATTTCAAATTCAAATTAAATAAAAAATCTCAAATCATAATAAAAAAGCAAAAATCCAATCCCAATCCCAATACACAGTGCCCATCATGCCAAAACATGAAGTGTCTAACTAAAGTTATGATAAGAATCCTACTTGCCTCAAAGAAGATCAATATTCAATCCTCAAGCCTCACACTTGGCTTCTAACCAATTACTCAAGTTAGACTACAAACATAACATACACTAGCATTCAATCACATATGATTCAAGTGGTGACTCTATTCAATTCACAAAATAGATTAAATCCATCTAATCATCTTTGTAGGGTTTATTCTCATCTTCATGTATTTGTTTACTTATACACTTCTTATACTTATTTTGACAAAAATTTATCAACACTACCAAATTCGGACTCATATGACAACATTTAAGATTTTTCAGCCAAATTCCACTTCTAGTGTTTTCTTTACCTTTCCTAGAGTAAATAATCATCATTAAACATTATTTAGGTCGTGTCTATAATTGGGTAAGCTTAAGAAATATAAAACAGCCCCTTAACATGAAATTTCATATTAGTTCACAATCCTATTGCATTAGAAAATGCCATTGTTTTACTTAAACATTCTAAATGCTATAACCAACAACTAACTTGAATTTGATGGTTAATCTCATGCAATGGCAGCTTTAATCATGCAAATTTAAATATGGTTTATAAAAAAATCCAAATTTATGGCATTCTTCCTAGTTACCATACATGGGTTCTTAAACTCCAATTTAACATGGAAACTTATGAGATTTTAAGAGCATAACCATAGCCACTGCTTTTCTTATTTCTTCCACTATTTAATCCAATTAATCTTAATTCTAAGATGCCCCAAATCTACCTCTATTGCTGCCCAAATTGAGGATGCAAATCAAGTGCAATTCAAGTACATTTCAAGTGCTAGATTACCTCCCAATTTAAGTACTATTGCTGCCCGTTTTTAAACCTCTTCTTAGAAAGACTTTTGGTGCACTAATCATCATGTTTTATGGTCTATTAAATGACTTTCTAGGGTTACTACATCATCATTTGATTGTGTTGAACTCTCACATATATTTCAACGAACACCTTATATACATGACTTAGATCACAAATTTTAACCACATAACATTTATCTTATGGGTTATCAACTTTACACAAGCCATCTCCAACATAATTAGCATGTAATTAACATTATTAACAATTAATTTAGGGACAAGATTCATCCAAATTATCACCAGACAGCTCTTATGCATTCAATGTAATTCGTATTGATGTATTTCAACATACATATCATATTTAACATAAAATTTAGTAACTTAGGTTATGTGCTACATAATTCCTATTATACGCTTCATTAACAACTAAATTAACATTTAAAAAACCTCATAAATAAGGTAAATATATCTATAATCCATTCAATCCATTGCTCACAACCCATTCACGTCCCTAAGCACCACCCACGACCACCAAGTTTGTGGACAGCAATATGGGTGGATTTAACACCCATAAATACTCCTAATCGCATGATTATCATGCTAGACATCTTTTCCCATAAAACCCCTGATAAAAATCAAAGATAAATCCCCCATTTACTAACCAATAAATTGCATTCTTCAAGCCCTAAAATCGAAAAACAAAATTAATTAAGGGAAGGGTTTACCAATGTGATTAGGGTGTTTATTTCCTCCACAAAATGCAAGAATAAGCTTGATTCCTTCAATCCACAAAATTATAGTAGCTTGGGGGCATGAAACAGCACCAACCTACCTCCTTTGGATGTCCAAAAAGACTCGGAATGAAGGCTTTAATGTGGGGATGATGATTAGCACCAAAGAAAGAAAATTTTCCTTGCAAAATTTCTTCAAAATGGGCGTGGGAACAAGAGGGAGCAAGGATGGGCATGAGTTGCTTGTAGATTGGTTACGAATGAGTTTTCTTGAGGTTGATGGAGTACCATATTGGTTTCGGATTTGATGCTTCAGTGTTGCATCTCCAATAGTATACACATGTACTCAAATTTTATTGCCAAACCCTTACATAGACATCATAATTACAAGCCATTAATTTCCTTAAAAAGCATATACAATAATTACATAATTAATCCTTATCAATTTTTAATTATTTTGGGATACTAAATCCCAAAATTTTAATTATAAATGAAAATTATACTTACCAAAAATTTGGGTTGTCACACCTTGTTAGAAGCATTTATTTATACATTTATACTTGTAAAGGTTGAATTATTGGTTAGCTCTTGAGAAACTAAATTGTATGAATTATTGGTAAGCTCATGAAAACCAACAGTTGTAGAGTTTCTGGTAAGTTCATAAAACTATATTAGAGTTTTTAGTTAGCTCATAAAATCAAGGGAGGTTGTAATTCCATGGGTTATAGTGGAACTCAAGGTTGGAAAAACCTTGGAGACTGGAGTAGGTACCATGAGGGGGCCCAGACCACTATAACCCTTGTGTCTTTATTGTTGTGTGCTTGTATGTTTTCACTGCA
The DNA here is from genome assembly GCA_036873735.1 of Pouteria campechiana. Classification (NCBI taxonomy): domain Eukaryota; kingdom Viridiplantae; phylum Streptophyta; class Magnoliopsida; order Ericales; family Sapotaceae; genus Pouteria; species Pouteria campechiana. The sequence continues at coordinate 9,037 of JAYJMB010088707.1, read as the reverse complement.
CTTATTTTCTTCACTTGCATGATCAGTTTATTTTCCCCACACCATTTGGAATCCAACTTTTCTATACAACCTACTTAGCATAAGTTAGGTTAGGGGACCAACAGATTGTTTATGACTAGTGTAAACGTGCATATTTATTTGATTGATGTGGTGTGTGGTAATGAGAGTTTTTTATTACTTGCTAGTGTGTGTCAGTATGACTAGTGGTAACATGATAGCAAATATACTCACACCATCAAATGCACCTACACCCTTAGGTGAGGCGAGACCTAGTCAAAGTCAAGTTAAGAAGGGCAAAGGACCTATGCTCATAAAGCACGTGACTACCCAGGAGACTTACCAATAAAAGATTATATGCTATCTAGAACTTCTCATCATGAGGCTAGATAATGCACCACCTCGAGGTGTTATGGAGGTAGGTAGGGATGGTGATGAGAGCATTACTAGACCTGAACGACTGATGAAAGAAGGAGAAGATGAAATGTTGCATCAATCTATTGAGAAGTGTAACACTCAGGGTATTGAAAATAAGAAAAATTTTGTCAAACATGTATTTGGTCATTATGAGATGATTTAAAGTATAAATATAAGAATTGTATAGAAAATTTGATATGAATTAAGTGAACTTAGGAGAAAAGTTGAGATGAGTTAAGTTATAGATGTGGGGATGATTTATTCATATGATTTTTAGCATATATGATGAAGGATTATTATGTTCTTTAATAGGATTTTATTACGTTCATATGTTAATATTAAGGAAGGATTAAATACATCAGTGGTATATATAGAGTGAAATTGTATATTGACCGTAAGAGTATGTTAAGAAAATGATGAATTTAAAAAAGGGGTCATTTATGATTAATTTTTGACATAGATAATGGAATAATTTGAAAATAAAGAAAATATAAAAGTTTTTATATTTTAAAAATATCTTTCTAACTCATCAAAAAGTGTTTGATTTGGATATTGAATGTGGAAGTTATTATCAATGCACCAAAAGTGTTCCATATGGGTAAAAAGTACCAAAATTACCAAATTACGTCACTTTATTTAAATAATTGACATATATAAATAATTGACATATATGGGAGCTAATTTGGGAAAATTATTTAACATAAAAATTGTATCCCTTGAAGTTTTCTTTCCAATGACTCAAAAATCATGTCATTTGGATGTCGTATATAAAAGATAGGCTTAAAATATCATAATGGTGTCTGGCTGTCCAGTTGGGCATCCAACAAGTGGATGCCATGGCATTGTATTTTGATGTCGTGGCATCACTTCAAAAATATGAATTTTCAAGGCATCCAACGAGGGAGATATTATGACACTGGATTTTGATGTCACTAAATCACTTCGGAAAGCCAAATTTTTAAGCAATTAGTGAGTTGATACTGCAGCACAGGTTTTTGATGTCATGCCATCAGTCTGGTAGTGCGTCGAAGCAGTGGAAAAATCAACTTTTAAGGATGAAACCCATTTCATTTTCATTTTATCCATCCTATTCTTCTTCCTCAACGCCATTTTTCTTCCTCTAACCCCATTATGCCTCATTTCTCATCTGTTTTGCTAGGAAATGTGGAGATTTAGATAGTAATCACTCAAGCAACCCTTCTAGCTTGGGTTTTTCATGTTTGAATAGTGGGCAATGGAAGAAAATCTAGTTTTGGTGATTGGAGGGAGCTAATGGAAGTTTTGAGCTTGGAGTTTCATCCATGGGTGAAAGCTATGCTTGATTTCCACGACAAGATGCTTTCCCCTATTCAAATTTGAGTTTTATACTTATTAGGGTTTATACCCCAAATTTGTGAATAGTGATTTGGGGAGTCTTTGTATGAATTTTATGTTGAATTGATGAGGAGAATAAGTAAACCATAGCTTGTGATTATTTGCAATGATTCAAGCTTGGAAAAAGTATGATTTTGCATAACCCTTTTTGTGAATAGTAATTATTGGGGAAAATGATGGGATTTGGAATGTTAAACCATGGGGGAACATTTAATTCATTGATTATGACATTTTGGAACTTATTTAAGAAGGGAAATTTGAGTTTGAACTAATGACCTCATTAAAAGTTAAAGAGAGTTTTTGTAAATAATATGTTAAGCAGCAAATTGAGTTATTAAAGGCTTAATTAAGATTAATTACTTATTAATGATATTGGAGAGTGAATTATGTAAGATAGTATTTCATTAATTCAGTCAAAGCTATTGGATGGCGTATTGAATTATTAATTACATTAAATTACTATTGTTCCTTTTGGAAGTATCTTGTAAAGAAATCAATTGCCTTAATAAGATGCTACGGCTTAAAGAAAGCATTTGAAGTGTATAAGACCAGATTCATGTGAATTCACATGTATAAAAGTTTCAAGGAGATATGTAGGATGCAAATGATTTAGTAAGAAATAAAGTATGGTAAGTGATTTTGCTACAAGTATAAGCGAGCCATTTATGAATAGTAAACTAAGTACAATGTGGTGGATGTAAGATATAGATTACTACATGAGGAATTGCTATATGCACTTGAATTAGTTTGATTAAGATTACTTGACATGAGGAATTGCTATATGCACTTGAATTAGTTCGATTAAGATTACTTGAGTATTAAATGAAAATTATATGTTATGTTATGTATATAGGGCCAATGACTGTGATTGGCCAGAAAGCTATGGAACCTAGGAAGTTTTAAAAGTGAAATGAAGGATAAGGTAAGTAGGCCTTCTTTTATTATTATTTTTTAAATGAGATTGGGATAAGGATTATCCTATGATTATAGGCATTTATCTTCTTAATGTTATTATGTGATTATGATGTGTTGATATGTGAATGATTAGGGATAACAAATATCCCATTGTTTGATCTGGATTATTATTGTAATTTCAGGAAAATAAGTAAATCATTAGAGATAATGATTATCCCATGATTTTGTTGAATAATGTGGATTCCTATAGGGATAAGTAAATTGGGTATATTGGATTATTGTAATGACATTGAAAAAATTGAGATCCAGTTAAGTGAGGATTCAAAGATAACATGTCTAGGTTGAATAAATTATGTGTTGCCCAATACTATTATCAATGAATGGTTATTTGAGTTAGATATTAATTATTGACTTTTCATGTTCTAGAATTTGAATATAGATAAGTTATTGATTATTTATTTTGCATATTTTAATTGCCTTTAATTTTTAATTGACAGGAGAAGTAAAAAATTACAACTGAGGGTTGGAGTTGATAAGCAAGATTTGAAGATAGTTTCATTATGGTATAAGAATTTTAATTATATATTCATAATGTGTCTGTGTTTTATTGTATTTAAAAGATTTCAAAGGATATATGTAATGTGGTTTATGGGTATGTCATAAGCATAATTGATTACAAAATGATGTATAGATCATATGACTCCAGATATAAGTATTGTCATCATGATGAGTTCCAATCTTGGGTAAGCCACTATGGGTATGGGTGTGATTGTGTGGATAAAAGTATTGTTGTATAATTATTGAAATTATATTGTTATTGGATTAATGTATTCCAAGTTATGGATTTTGATATTTTAAGGGAAATTCTGCTAGAATTTTAGCAAAATGTTCCCTAAAATTGAGTAAAATAATAAAATGTATAGATGCTTTAAATTGGGCCTTAAGAACCCTCACCCTAAAAGTGAAAAAATCATAGTGAAAAGTAAGGTAAATGATCAAGGTCATGCCTCATAAGGCAGGGTGTGACAAGAAGCCTACATAACCACGGTAGACAGGGCCAGATAAGCGAAAATAGAAGGGTGCTGATAGGCACGGAGATGGAAACCTCCACGGGTCTGTAAAGGACGGTACAAGAGAAACAATGGAAAGCTCTCATGAAAGAGAGCAAATGGAAGAAAGTCACATTGTAAGTATCCAACAAACAACGGGAACTAAAACTCACAAAAGAAAGTTCTAGCAAGAGGTGATAGGGAAGGAAGCTACTACCTTCTAACACATGAATCCCCAAGTCTTTTCCTGGGGGTAATGGAGTTGTTAGGCTTATTGTGCATGATTTTGATGATAACAAAACTTGGCTTAAGATTTGATCTTTGCTAATGATACTTTTAATTTAGGAACTTGAAATATGCTTAGATTATGTATTGTTTGGTAAAGTTATCATTTGTACAAACATATTAGCAATGTCTAGAATTGAAGAAACTATCTTGATCCATAACACATTAACTTTTCTTATCATATGTTGAATCATAGATATGTTTTTGCTTAAACATAAGTATGTACTCATCTTAAGCTTTTAATATGATATGTAAGTAAAAGTATTTATCCATGCCTTAGAACTTGAGAAAATCATTAATTGATAAACATATCCTGATAAGCATACTTCATAGAGATATCTCTCATATGAAAAAAAAATTATACTTGAATGAATTTATTCTTGTTCAAATCATGATTCAAATTGTTTATCCATGCTTGAAAACTTATAAAACTTGTATATGGATAAATGTATTTTGATTTATAATAAACAATGTCTAAGTTTCGTAAGTGGCAAAGTGCAAAATTGTTGAGTGCAAGCCACAACCACTTACCGCAACCGCCTGCAGATATTGCCTTCCATCAACAAACAAAGTAATTCATCCGAAGAATGTGTCTGCGATAAAGAACTTCGAGCCAAGTGCTTGGCCTAGCCACTTGCAAGTGGATAGCGAGGTGGATGCAAGAGTTTTTGCAAATATCTGACTTGCCATATTGCTTGGTGGAGAGTCGCTTGACACAGTTGCCTGGCACTACTGCATGTTGACTTCCAATGTTTTAAAATCTAAAGTTTTTAAGTTCTATTTAAAGGAAAGCTAAGGGACAATTCAAGGTTGAAGAAATAAGAAGATTGAGCTTGAAATGTTTCATAAATCTTTGCATCCCTAGATCAAGGGTTTTAAACTTCAAATATCATTCAAGAGCTTCATTTTTCTGTATCCATTCAAGGCCTACTTCCTCAATATATCCAAAGGAGATCTTATGTGCTACAAAAAGTTACTCTAAGATCAAGTTCTCCCAAAGATCATTAAGGATCTTGATGGTTCTAAGTGACAAAGGCAAATCAACTAATAAGAAACTCATTCAGTCCTTCAAGTATTTTTACTCTAAGTGCTGCCAAGATTAAAGAGCTTTAAGGCTACACCGATACTATCTCAAGGGAGTTTGAAATCATCGTAATGTGCTTATTATCTTATCATTTGTATTTGTGCTTTAATTATGTATACTTATCATCCTAGATAGAGGCATATCATTTTACACAAAATACCTGCAAAGGTAGAGTTTCTAGTTAGCTCATGAAACCAGAGTAATGCCTCCTAAAGCTAGAATCCAGATAGTGCTAGAAGCACTATAGTTACGCCCTCTAGAGTTAGAATCCAGATAAGTGCTAGGAACACTATAGTTATGCCCCATGGTGATGAAATCCAGATGGGTGCTGGAAGTACTATAGTTCTGCCCCCTAGAACTAAAATCTAGATGAGTGCTGGGAGCACTATATTTATGCCTCTCAGAATTGGAATCTAGAAGAGTGCTATGAGCACTATATTTATGCCTCCTAAAACTGGAATCTAGAAAAGTAGTAGGAGCACTACTTGTATTTCTACTATTGAATATAGTGGAACCCAAGACACAAGGACATTATGCTCTTGGAAGAGTGAATGTAGAGATAGAGTACTCGAACTACTATAAAAATCATGATGTTAGTGTGTTTGATTGATTTATTTTGTTTGCACCTTATTGTTTTACTATTTATCTCATATTGCATAGCACATATACAACAAAAGAGGGAAATTGATTTCACAAGGGTTGAACAACGAATTTTTATAAATCCAATTCACTCCTCCCCTCTTGGGTTAAGTCATATCACAGGAACCAATAGGAGTGGCAACTAAAGATTGATTTTTAGAGATATGTAAATACCTAGATTTTTTAGGTTTTTAAAGTTCTCCTACTGACATGCGAATATAGTTTGCAGTTTTCAAACCGCAACTTGATGCATGCCACTATTGGGAGTCTAAGAAGAGGGTATTTGATAGCAAGGGTGAAATCATCACTTGGAAAATTTTTTATCAAATCTTCTTTGATAAATACTTTCCATCTTTTGCTCACATTGCAAAAGCAAGAGAATTTGCAGCACTTAAGTAGGGTACGATGAAAGTGGTAGACTATGAAACCAAGTTCTCTTCCCTGATCAGGTTTGCTTCTGAATTAGCTTCTAGTGAAGAAGTTAAGCTACAAAAGTTTGAAGATGGGCTAGCAAAAGGTATCAGGTGACATGTTATATCTTATGAATGCCAGACTTTAGGTGAAGCAGTAATTAGAGCACTATGAATGAAACAAGAAGTAAAAGAGATGGATAAAATTTATGAAAAACATATAACGAGCACCTAGGAAAGAAGAGCCAAGCAACAAGAAGCAAGCAATGCAAAGGTCAGAGATGTTGACATGGTCATCCTCAAAAGTTGGATGATATAGAAGTCAAAGCCAGCAATTTGGTGGTAAGAAGCAAAAATGCAATAGGTGCCACAAATTTCATAGTGGAGTGTGCCAAAAGGGTAGTTATTTTTGTTGAATCAAATAGTTCATATGGTAAACAACTAAGTTTTTATGATGAGCAACAATATATGAGTAAACATTTGTGGTATTGACAATTGTGTCCCTAAGCATTATAGAAATAGATATAAATATACAAAAAAATAATTTAAATATAGTGGACAACGTATATAGAGAATACATAAGCAAGAAAAATCTACTAACGAAAAGAAGATAAGAATTCTTAGAAACAATGGCACTGAAACTTTGAAAAAAAGTCACAAAAAGTATCTATAACCATGATGTTCAAGCCTCAATGAGTGATCAGATAAATCCTCTACAGATAAAGTCAGTATCTGAGAGCATCTGTCTAAGAAAGATTCAAATAAATTGTTTCACAGACAAATCAGATAAACTGCTTATAATCAATACTTGTACACAATACAAAGGCGAATTCAATTTGTAGAAGCCAAGATGAAACATAGCTAAAATTAGACAAATGAAAAGCTAAAATGAAGTCTGTCTCCCACATACAGTCTATCAGAAACTAAAGAAGAACAAGAAACTTGTCTATAATCTTCTACAAAAGATATAAAAGATGAAGTAAAAGCGATATAGCAGCTACAGAAGAACAACTTTATCTGTCATCTTCATCTACAAGAGTCATCTGCCACTTACAACAGAAAAACCATTAGACAACCACTAAAGAAATGAGTCATTTATGCCTCAACGATTCGTCTTTTACTTCAAATAGACAACCCATCATATGAATGACTAAAAAGAAGATTTGTCTGCACAATATAACTTCGTCTATCTCTTACGATAGACAAACCAACGGACGAACAATTTGGAAGACTTTGTCAATAGTCTGCAACTTCATCTACAAATTTCTACAGACAAACAACAAACGAAGTCATTTCCTCTATGAGCCTTATCCATACCAACAAGAGTTGCCTATTACTTGTAACAGACAAAGTTATCTCGACTAGTGAAAGAAACTTCTTCTACTAAAAGAAATTTCATCTGATGTGAAGAAGCTTTTCTCCATGCTAATAAGAGCCATCTGCTACGTACAACTGACAAAGCTACTTTGCCTAATGAAAGAAACTTCGTTTGCTAAGAGAACTTCATCTGATGAGCAGTAAAGAGAAGAACTTCATCTACACTTCTACAATTTGTCTGTTACTTATAGCAGACAAACTTGAAGATGAAGTAAAATGTTGCAACGATCTCAAATAAATTTATATAGTGAAGTATGGATCTAATCAGAATCACTTTGTCTATTACTTACAGAAGATAATCCAAGAAAAAATCCTCAGATAAAATATGGCATATCATGAAGAGTAGAAGCCATGTGTATTAGACATCATTGACTACACTATATGATCAAACTCTCACTCGGAGCAAATTCTATTAAATAGACCAAGTAAATCAAGCTTAGCTAAAGATGGAAAGAATTCAAAGGAAAGCAGTCTTTGCTCTAAGAAAGGTTATAATGTTCAGAGGCTGCATCCCTTTAGGCTTAATGGGTGGCTTTTCAAAATAATGAAAGAGTCAATTAAGTAGAAAAGTCTTTGTCTGATGTTTGCTAAAACCAGAAAGGTATCTTCTTCAAGGATGGCATTATAGGCTTTCTAGCTACAAATGAGTTTATCAAGAAGACAACTTTTCAAAGGGAGAAAATTCAAAGCAATCTTCAACATTCAAAGAAAGCCAGCTACCTTCAAGGGGCCAAAATTTTTGAAGTAATATAAAGTTAATACAATGTCAACAAAGAAGATTAAGGAAGTAGAGAGAAAAATAAGAATAGAGCTTGAACAAATAATATCTCTTAATTAGACTATGCTTCCTCTTTGATAATCAATCTTCATTATGTTGATAGACAATGAGCCTAAAAGTTCTATCTTAATTATACATCTGGAGTATAAATATCTAATGACCTTCAAGAAAATATCATTTTATATGTGCTCAAACTATGTACAAATTAGCCTAGTAAAAGAAGCAATGTAAGGTGTAAAATGAGTGCTGTTAATAAGCTATGTGAGTTAGTGGTGAGCTTAAGAAAACCACATTATATGAGTTGTTGGTGAGCTCTGAAAAATCAACAAGTTTAGTGTTGTTCTTAGAAACTAGTGACTTTCCTTGTGAGCTCGTGAAACCAAAAGAGTACTATAAACACTGTTTATGCTCCCTCGAGCTGGAATTAAGAAGAGTGTTGGGAACACTGCTTACTCCCCCTAGAGCTAGAATCTAGAATAAGTGCTAGGAGCACTTTTGTATTTTCATTATATGTGATATAGTAGAACCCAAGGCACAATAAGTGTGTGCTCTTGGAAGAGTGGATGTAGAGATGAGGTTCCCAAACCACTATAAAAATTCTTGTGTATCTAATTAATTATTTTACTTTGCATATAGTTATTTTATTATCACATTTCATATATCACTATACACACAATTACTTACCTGAAATAAATATAGCTAAGAAAAGTTG
>JAYJMB010088706.1:0-19005 GCA_036873735.1 Pouteria campechiana | reverse complement strand
ATGAAAATTGTAAAATTGATAAATAAAACCAATCAATCCTATAAAAATGGTAAAACCTCCAATTACTAGAGATTACGCCCCTCTTTTCTCCAAGTATTGGCCCAAATGTAATAATAAGTTAAGAAAAGGAATATTTACTTGACATGAAAGAAAAACTCTAATTCCATACCTCAAATTAGATATTAAAAAAAGAATAATAAATATACAACATGAGTATCATTAAATTAAACAATAGAAAGAAATGAAAATACATAATTTAGGATTCTTTAAATTGAATAACCTAAAAAATTATTTTATAATTTATTTTTTAATAATATTAATTACCTTAAATTTAGGATATGTTTGGTTCAAGAGAAAAGATTTGTAAAAGATTCATCAGAAAAAAGAGAAATAAAAGTTAATTTTTTATACTAATGCAAAATTAAATTATGCATAATTAATTTACTTTTTATTTCAAACTAGTTTATAAATTTTATCTTTATTTAATTTATGATTAATATTGTCACCTATATTTTTTATGTTTTTACTTTTTTGAAAATAGTTCAAAGAAACATTTACTTTTAAATTTCAAAGGAAACATTTGATTTTTTATCATCATGAATAATTAAATAAAATCCAATTCTTCGATCTTATTTAACACTACTTATTTATTTAGTAATCTAATAATTATTTAAATAAAACACTTTGGTGGGCATAATTTGAGAGTTAATATTTATCATTTAAATTTGTTCATTTCTTGTAGGACTTATAAGATATAATTATACAACCATAGCTTTGAAAGCCTTGATCTTATATTAGTTTAGGATTCTATAAAGTTGCGTGACATTCCAATATATGCAAAGATTGATATAAGTACTTTTATATTTTATACATAATTTTATACATTTTTAAATAGAGTGACATATATACATCCGTGATCAAAATAATTTTATATATTTGACCAAAGTTAAGTATGATGATAATAATAATTTTATATGATTTAACGAAAGTGATAATATTAAGTTTGATGATCAGATTAAATTTTATTCAGTAGCTTCTAATTAACTTAAAAATAGAAAAGTTCCTTTAAATTTTCAAAGGAAGTAGGGAACGTTCCTTTGGACCTTTTCCTTTTCCTTTTGCTCCTTTTTTTTTTAAATTCTTTCTCCTCTAATCAAACACATTCATGGGGGCATGATATATAAAAGAAAAGAAAGTGAAAAAATAGAATAAAATTGGAGGCAATAATGTAAACAATATATAGTGAAGTTGGCTACAAAGTGAAAATGCCTGCAACAATCCCCTATTATTGCCTCTCTGTCCTGCCTAGGCTGGTTACCGACGCCTTCCTCATCAATTACAAATGTCCATGAAACTTTCCCGACATCATGTTTCCGTATCATATCCACCAGCACAGAGGACTACTCATCGCATCAATCTGCTATAAGGCCAACCCCGACTCACATGGCCTGTGGTGTCCGTATTTTCAATATGTAACCCCGTTTACAGAGTGACAGGGGAAAAAGTGGGCCACACGATTACATTTGAATAATCACATCCGTACAAAGAGTCCAAAATGTAATATTATCCATTTAAAATAAAAATCACAAGAGTAAAGAAAAAAATGTAAATTTAAATATTTACTTTAAAAATTATGATGTATTCTACTTTTGTATTTCAAAATTTTTATTGTTTACTTATATATTTAAAAATTTAGATTATATACATAACATGACATAAGTAATCTACAATCATAAAATAATTTCTATAGTGTTTTTGCCCTTTTTCGTAGTTTTTTTACTGCAGCACGCCTGTCCATTTGATGTTTATGATTTTTTATATAAAAAAAATAATGTTATTTTTCATGTAGCCCACTTTTTACCCGTTATCGAGTCACTCTGTAACTGGGGGTTACTGACAACCCACTTCCGAGTAACAAGATGAAATACTCACGAGTATCCATGTGGCCGCTTTACTTGGCGTCTTCGCTACGACCCACGTCGCCACTCGCAGAGTCGGCAGGCAACCTACGTCCTTGCAAGCCTCCACTTTTCCCTACTTTTCACTCCGAACTCTCACGCGCAACGGTATAAATCTCAAAAGGCTCAACACCTTGGATCCAACCAGCGAAACTCTGAATGCTGCTGAGGGGCAGAGCTCATAATTGTAGGTCCAAGAGCTTTACCAAATCTTGCGTCGCCATTCAATGCGTTTAGCAGTTGGTTTCACTCCCCAGTTCTTTCTTACACACGTACAAACATAGACACCGTACTCCTCTCGTCTCCGAGTTGCAAAATCTCCATCCATGGCTTGTAACGATTAGAACTATTCCATGACTAGATGTCCGTGCCATTTTCATTTTCTGCTAGCCCAAGGAGCAAACATCTTATCTGCATTTAATTCTTGTTTAGGAGTGACAATATTTGTAAAACCACTGTGTTTGTATGGGGTAGAGTTTTCCATTTATACAGACGTATACAATCAAAGATAAAATAGAAAAGGTAAGTACAAATGGAAAAATATCAAACAATGAAATCCTTATCACCTAAATCATATCTTCTACAATTAAGGAGGATTCCGTAAATTAGTAACTAATTTTCTGGGATTCTCTACAGCCCCCCACAAACTAAGAGTGAGATTAACACAAACTCATAGCTTGGATTGAAAGAAGATATAAAGATCCCGTAAGACACTCTTGGTGAAGACGTTGGCTAGTTGTAGGTGAGACAGAACATACTGAAGACAAAGAGTGCCAGCAACAACAAGCTCATGGAGAAAATGATAATCAAGGTTGATGTGCTTGGCATGCTTGTGGGGTGACACGGGATTGGACCTCAAAAAAATTGCACTCTTGTTGTCTCAAAGAAGGAGAGATCGATGAGTTAAGGTAAATCGAAAATCTTGCAGGAGATGAGTGAGCCATTAAACTTAAGTAGTAGTAGTAAGGGTGAGAGCGCGATACTCGGATGCGTAGCTTAAATGAGAAACTATCGTTTGTTTCTTGACACTCCAAGAGATAAGATTATTGCTAAGAAAAATAGAGTAGTTAGAGATGGAGCATCTAGTATCCAAGCAACCAGCCCAATCAGCATCTGAGTATGCAACTAAGCCCATTGAAGAGGATGAAGTGAACTTGAGACCAAAATGAAGTGTGCCTTTAACATAGCAAAGGATTCACTTGACTGCCTAAAAGTGAACATTGGTAGGCGCATGAAAAAACTGACTTACAGAGTTGATTGATTGAGCAAGATCAGGACGCGTGATTGTTAAATACTACAAGGCACCCACTAAGGAGCGATAGAGAGTCAGATCTGCAAATGGAGTTCCTTAAGAGGAGAGTTGTTGAGAGACAATCATGGGAGTAGTAACCGGTTTATTGTCCAACAGTTGAGCATGGGCCAAGACATCAGTAGCATATTCAACTTGGCTAAGGAAAAGACCGTTTGGGATGTAAGATGCCTTGAGTCCAAGAAAATAATTCAGCAAGTCTAAGTCCTTCACAGACAATTCAGAGTGCAACTGGGAGATCAATCGATTGATGAGAGTAGAGTTATTCCCAATGAGTATGATGTTATCAACGTAAAGGAGGAGATAAATAAGATAATCTTGCCTATTAAAGACAAATAGAGAAGTGTTGGCGTGGCTGCAAAAGAAACTAAGTTTTAGAAGAAATGAAATAAAATGTTGAAACCAGGCACGGGGTGCTTACTTCAAGTTGTAGAGAGCTTTCTTTAATTTGCAAACATGAAGGGGATGGCGAGGATCAACATAGCCCGAGGGTTGCTCCATATAGACAGTTTCATGAAGAATACCATTGAAAAAGACATTTTTGACATCAAGTTGACATAAAGGCCACTTGTGAGACACAACGAGTATAGCCCTTTGCAACAAGGTGCTCCTTAAACTCAATGGATCCATCGAAAGAAAATTTAGTTCAAAAAATCCATTTGGAACCGACAATATTAGTATTGGAGGGCCAGGGAACTAGATCCCAAGTATGATTTGTTTGAAGCGCCTTCATCTCGTCATCCATGTCAACAAGCCAGGCTAGGTTTTTGGCTACTGATATCCCTTAGGTTCAGAGGTGGTAAGAAGTGCATGGATCAATGGAGAAGACTACACAAAGCTGAGATGAGCGGGATGCCATGTCTTGAAAATTCCAAATTTGGCACAAGTAATCATGGGATGAGAGATAGAAGGAGCTGATAAAGTAGTGACATGAATCGGGTCCATGGGAGCTACAGAAGGGACCAAGTTTGTAGAAGAGGTGGGTAGAGGCGAGACTGCAGTTGATAGAGACGCTGACTCTATAGCAGAAGAAGAAACTTGCAAAAGCTCAACAATAGAGTCGTTAGCACAAACATGACAAGGAGGAGTAGTAGGGACCTACATAGTGGTAGGAGAAGATGTGCTAGGAGATGGTTCAAGGGAGCAGGGTTCAAAAAAATTTGAAAAATCAATGTTAGTAATAGAAGTGGTACTGGAAGTATTTGAAAACTGAAAAAAAAATCTCATCAAATTGAGCATATCATGTGGTATATGTGTGAGAATTTGTAGTGTCAAAACAATAGAATCCTTTGTGTGAGGAACTATAACCAAGAAAAATACACAATAAGCTACAGGGAGAAAATTTGTGAGGTGCATAATCACGTAGGCATGGGTAAACACGATAGCGAAAGGGATGAAAATTCTCATAATTATGAAACTTACCAAATAAAACTTTAAAAGGTGAAAGACCGCAAAGAATAGGCATAGGCAGCCTATTGGTAATGTAGGCTGCTGTGCTGAAAGCATCAACCCAATGCTAAGGAGGAATGTGGGAGTGAAAGAGGAGAGTAAGGCCAGTTTCCGTCATATGATGTTGTTTGCGCTTAGCTCTACCATTTTGGGAAGGAGTGTATGGACAAGACATTTGGTGGTAGATGCCAAATTGTCAAAGATGAGATTGAAAATGATTGCTTGTAAATTCAACGCCACTATCGCTTTGAAAAATCTTGATTTTGGTGGAGTGTTGATTTTCAACCAATTTTTGAAATTGGAGGAAAATATAAAAAAAATCAGATTTTAATTTCATGGGATAAAGCTAAGTAATTCGAGAGCAATCATCAATAAATAACATATAATAGGTAAATCCCAAATTAGATTTGATGAGAGCGGGACCCCAAATATCACTATAGATGAGACCTAAAACAACGTTAAATCGAGTAGTATTTAGGGAAAAAGGCAAGCGATGACTTTTAGCAAGTTGACAAGTAAAGCAAAGAGATGGATTAGGCAACAAAGAAGTAAGAAATAAATGTTCTTTTTTATTCAAAAGAGATAAAATAGAGTGATTTACGTGACCAAGGTGAGCATGACACAATTTAAAGGAAGCGTGTAAATTTTATTTCTAAGGATACAAACAAATGGAGAGTTGCCACGATCCAACATTAAGACCCCCTTCTCGTTTACCTTGTGCCACCATCGTTCCTGTTACTCGATTTTGTATAACAAAATTATCATGAAAAAAGGTGATAGAGAGAGGAAAGTCAGAGGTTAGTTTGCTTATGGACAATAAGTTTTTAGTAAGATGAGGAACAACAAGAACATCCAAAAGTTCAAAATTGGAAGAGAGAGAGAGAATGCTAGCCTGTGTGATAGGAAGAGAAGCACCATTTCTCACTATTATGCAGTCCTTACCATGATATGGCTCAACCTTGTCCAACTGAGAACGGTCAGGGGTCAAGTGAGCAAAAGCGCCGTTATCGGTGAACCAATCAAACTCTGAGCCATTTGAGAGGGAAAAGGCTATGGTAAAAGCTTTAGCAAGCTATATCATAGGTTCGGCATGGTCGTAATATCTCTTGCAATTGTCAACGGTTTGACCTTCAATCTTATAGATTTGACACCGAAGGGTATAGAAGCCCCATTTGCCATGTCCATGGCTATGGCCTCCATTGTAGCCACCATGAGAACGATAGGACTTGGAGGAACTACCACCTCGAGATGGAGGAAATAGAGGAAATAGAACGATGGTCATTTGGTGGCAGTAAAGGCAATAGAGGAAATAGGGGAGGAGGACCTGAGTGATTTCTGAAAATTCTCAAAGCTTTCAACTTTGGGAACTAAGTCTTTGAAAGCTAGTAACAAGGTGAGAGACATTTGGGCAGTGAAAAATTTAGCAAAGTTGGCACCGAATCTTCTGAGATACCAGTGAACTTTGTCTATATCATCAATCGAGCAGCCCATTGCAATAAATTGATTGCATAAAGCCTTAAATGAATGAGAATATCCGGTGACACTTTGGGTGCCACATTTGATGAGTTGCAAGCCATCTTTGATGCAAAGCTTACAAGTCTTGGAAATATGGTTGAAGGAATTTTCCAAGGCAAGCCAGACATCACGAGCAGTGGTGAGACCAAGGACTTCAGCCATGGCTTCTTCAGTCAATGAAGAGAAGAGAAGACTGAGAAGGTGTTGATCTTGAAGTTGCCATTCAACATATTTAGGATTCGGTTGAGGAGAAGAAGAATCAGAGGCGATAGTGATTGGAGGTGCAACAATGGAACCATCGACATGGTTAAGAAGATTCAGACATTGAAGAAGAGGCAGAAGTTGATTTCGCCAGAGAAGATAATTTGTGGAGGAGAGTTTAATAGTAACCATGTGGATCATGGTGTTGAAGAAGAAGGAAGAATCGACCATGAGGGGATCGAGGAGGTTAATCTAAAAGGAGCTCTTATACCATGACAATATTTATAAAACCACCGTATTTGTATGGGGTGGAGTTTTCCATTTATATAGACATATACAACCAGAGATAAAATAGAAAAGATAAGTATAAATGGAAACAATATCAAACAATGAAAGCAATATCACCTAAATCATATCTTCTAAAATCAAGGAGGATTTTGTAAATCAGTAACTAATTTTCTGGAATTCTCTACATGGAGCAGAGGAATGATTTGTCCAGAAGAGTTACCGGTAAAGAACATCATGTGATTTGCAGTTTCAATTATTGTATTTTAGTCAGTTGAGTCTTCCTTCAAAATAGGGCTCTAGTTTTCCTTTAGAATAGGACTCTTTTGAGTCATCCTTCTTTTTAGATATTTTTTGTTATTCTTGTTATAAAAGATGTATTATATATTTGTTTCAACTTCAATGAGATGAAAAGAAGCTAATTCAACAACCTTTTCTATTTATTTTATGGTATCAAAGTAGCACATTCCTCTTCCCCATTACTTTTCTTTTTGTTTTTCTTTCTCAAACAACTACTATGGCCACTACAAATGAAATTCCAACCACTCTAGTACACACAACTGTTTTCAACACCAATGACATTCATCTCATAATATTTCTGCACAGGCTCCTCTCAAACTCAACTCCACCAACTACCTCTTGTGGAAGCTTCAGTTTGAAACTCTCTTCATAGGCTATGATCTCCTTGGGTATATTGATGGCTCCAAACCTTGTTTGCCAAAAACACTCACTGCAGATAACTCTACAGGACCAAATCCAACTTATAATGTTTGGGTTTAACAAGATCAACTGATCCTCAATGCCCTCATCAGTTCTTTGTCTCCTACAATTATCTCCTTCATTGCTAGAGCCACCACCACTTCTAAAGCATGGACTATTCTGTCCAATACATATGCTAAACCATCCCATGGCCATATCAAACAAGTCAAGAATCTTCTCAAAAATACACCAAAGGTATCATAAACATCACTGATTTTCTTCACTCTATGAAAGCCTGTGCAAATGAACTTACTATTCTGGGAGCCCCAATGAATGAGAAAGATCTTATAGAGAAGATCTTAGATAGACTAGGAGATGACTACAAAGAACTTGTTCGTGCTATTCAAGCTCGTGACACATCCATGAGCTTCATGAGAAACTTCTATCTTTTAAAGCATTCATTCAAGCAAACACAAAGACTGATGTGCACCTTCCTATCGCTACCAATCCAACAAATTGAACAAATACCACTGGACACCCACAAAAATTCAACCACAACTAGTGAACATACTCTCAATATCCTCCTGGTAACATGGGCTGGCACCCGTCGCCTACCAATCCTAGCCGACCATTCATGTCTTCAAACTTAGGTACTCCACCTCACAGCAACCATCCTCCATCTCATTCATATATGGGTATTTGTCAGATCTATGGCATCCAAGGGCACTCGGCCAAGCGATGTCCATCATTTCAGCTTGTACCAATTCAACAAACCAATATAAAATCTTCACACCCAAACACTTCGGCAATACCCTGGCGGCCATAGGCTCATTATGCTGCTAAAAATACCTTCAATAATCCAGCTTGGTTAATTGAAAGTGGAGCGTCTCACCATGTCACAACAGACTTGAGCAACTTATCCCTTCATGTACCTTATACTGGCTCTGACGATGTTATGACTGGCGATGACACTGGTCTTTCCATCACCCACATTGGTTCTATCTCTCTTAACTTCTACTACTACCTTTACTCTGAATGATGTCCTTTGTGTACTAACAATGAAAAAGAATTTAATTTCTATATCTCAGTTTTGTACTGCTAATAATGCATCAATAAAATTTTTCCCATATTCCTTTCATGTGAAGGACCTTCGCACAAGGGCAATCATTCAGTTTTGTACTACTAATAATGCATCAATTGAATTTTTCCCATATTCATTTCATATGAAGGACCTTCACACAGGGGTAATCATTCTGAAGGGCAACACTAAGGATGGAGTGTATGAATGGCCAGCTAATAAATCTATGTCTTCTCTAATTCTTATCTTCTCCAATGTCAAAACCACTTCCTTAAATTGGCATCATCAATTAGGTCATCTTGCATTTCTCATTTTGAAACACGTTCTTTCTAGTTATCACTTAGATTTTTCTTTTTCTATGTCAAAAGAATTCTCATGTAATTCATGTCTTTGCAATAAAAGTCATAAGTTGTCTTTCTCTACTTCATCGAGTACTTCTACACAACCTCTTGAAATTTATTTTCTAATGTATGAACTTCTTCTGTCTATCGCAAGATGGTTTCAAATACTGTCATTTTCGTTGATCACTTTACCAAATACATATGGTTTTACCCACTCAAACAAAAATCTGAAGTTCATGAAATTTTTAAGTGTTACAAAGACATTGTGGAAAATTATTTTCAATGCAAAATAATCATTCTTTATTTAGATAATGGGGGAGAATATCTGGGCCTCAAACATTACCTCACTCTAAATAGCATATATCACTTAACCACTCCACCTCATACACCTGAACATAATGACTATTCAGAAAGACGACATTGCCATATTGTTGAAACCGATCTCACCTTACTTTCTCATGCTTCCCTTCCAATTGGTTTTTGATCTCATGCCTTTGCTACTACTATTTATTTAATTAATAGGATGCCAACCACTACGCTCAATCTATCATCTCCCTATGAATTAATTTTCCAAAAAATGCCCAATTATTCTAAACTAAAAATTTTTGGATGTTTATATTATCCTTGGGTTCATCCATATACATCTCACAAACTTGTCAACGGTCTAAACCATGTGTTTTTATTAGATACTCGTTATCTCAAAGTGCCTACTTATGTTTTGACCCATCTACTTTAAAAATTCTTGTTTCTCATCATGTTAAGTTTGTAGAGTTAGTTTTCCCGTGCACCTCTCTTCATGATCATCTACCTCGCCCCACCTCCAACACCATAGATACTTGGATTCCTCCTATGCTCATTGTTTCATTACCTTCTCCAACTCAGCCAACTATTACTACTTTATTGGTCCCATTCAATTTATGGAAAAACTGGATTCTAAGAGGTATGGGGAAAATAAACTAATTGTGCAAGTGCAAAAAATAAATATAGTTGAAGCACACAAACATACAACAATAAAGACACAAGGATTATAGTGGTTTGGACCCTCTCTTGGCACCTACTTTACTCTCAAAGGTTTTTCCAACCTTGGGTTCCATTATAACCATAGAATCACAACCACCCTTGGTTTTACAAGCTAACCAAGAACTCAACACTAGTTTTACGAGCTCACTAGAAACTCTACAACTGTTGGTTTTCACTAAGCTCATCAACAACTCATACAATCTAGTTTCTCAAGAGCTAACCAGCAACTTAACCTTTTTGCGAATACATGTATAATAAAATGCCTCTAACTAGGCCTGGATGTACATACAATTTAAGCTCAAGTAATAAAGATAAAACATTAAGCTCACAGTGCTTTCAGATCTCCCTTGATGATTAAATGTTAAATCTTTAAAACTCTTTGTTCATTGAAGCTTGTTGGAGAGGATGCACCTTTTCGGACTTGAGTTCTTGTGTTTGTTTTGTGTTTAATCTTCTCAAAAGCCTCTCTTTCTTTCTTTGGAACTCCTATTTGTAAGTTCCATTTTAAACTAGCTGTTGCTTCTTAAATTTTTCAACTGTTGCAAATGCCTCGCTGTAAACCACACTACGCTGTCTCGTGTGCCATTTTGAAGTCTTCCAAGTTGCTTTCAGAGCCTCTAAAGGTTGGAGTCCATTTGTCGTGGGTGCTTGTGCTTCGTCAACTTGAAGTGCATTTCGCGCTTCCGAAGCTATATATTGATCATTCGAAGTAAGTGTTTTGCACCTACAAAGCACTTATATTATCTCTGGATCATCTAAAGTTTATAACTTTGGACACTCCTGCCCCAGTGGCTCTTTCGCATCTCTAGAGCTTCTTCTGCATCCAAAGCTCCTATCTTCTCCTCTAAAGTCACGCTAATAAGTCTCAACATTCTCCCCCTTTTTGTCATAATCAAAAAGATCTAGGGGAGGAGGGATTATTATAGAACGCTAGTGCAAGGGACTGAACTCATTCTCTTTCAACTGCTGCTGTAATGCATGATCCTAAACCTTTTTTTCCTTGCTCCCCCTATCATGCATAATCGAACAACTTTATTTCTCATATTCAAACCAAATTCCATCTAGCTGTCAATAGTAAATCATTTGATTTAAGCAATAGATGATTATCTATTTAGTTTTTCTTGCATTTTTGCATGCAAGATGGTTCTCTTATGAGAGATAAAGTGATGAAGGCTAAAGTGAAATGACACGAATTTAAAGTATTAAGGATAGAAAATACAATAACTTCACCTACGTAGCTACATCAAACCGATTTATGTTTCTATTTACTATGGTTGAGGAGCTATTTTTCTCCTATTATGACTACAATTGGAAGGCAGTTGCACATAAATGAACTTCTTTTTCTACATTTTTATTTTTCTTTATTTCCTTATCTTCTTCATGTGTACATCGTTCTATTGAATTTATAATTTTCTTTTTTTTTCTTCTTTTTCTTATTCTTCAATAGACTCCTAATCTTTCTTAAGAGGGTTTTTACAAATTGTTACATCATCATCCTCCCCCTCACTACATGAAGAATCTGCACTTTCATTGTCATACACTCTTCATCTTCTTTCCTTCCTTCTCATTCTTCCATACTTCATGGGTCATCAAAGATCCCATGAGTTCTGTAATTGGGAGCTTGTTCAAATCTTTGGCCTCTTTAGTTGCTGTGATTTTTGGCATCTAATCCACTAGGAGAGACCTTAAAATCCTTTTAACTTGCTGTGAACAAGAAATCTCATGGCCTAAACTTTTTAAGCTATTAGTGAGTCTCATAAATCTAAAAATCATATCAGGTATAGATTCATCCCTAAGCATGCAGAATACTTCATATTTCTGGATAAGCAAACTAATCCTAGCATCTCTAAGTTGACTTGTCTCCTCATAAATTGCTTACAAATGATTTCAGATTTCCTTTGCAGTTTCATATAAGGATATCTTCTCATATTTAGAGAGAGAGAGCATAATATAAAGCATTTTTTACTTTGGCATTCAACTAAACTGTTTTAATGTCATGGTTAGTCCATTTACTCTCCTCTGATGTGGAAAGCATCAGTCCTTCTTCTATAAATTTTCACAACTTATAACTATTGGTAATTAAAAATGTCTTCATCTGCATTTTTCAATAGCTATAATGCTCCTCATCAAAATATGGAGGTCTGATAATTGATTGACCTTCCTTGATTCCAAAACTATTTGCCATATGGAATCACACCGAGGTAGAGATAAAATCATGAATCTGAATATCAGTATCCTGCTCTGATACCAATTTTTGGTCTCGTTCGATCTATGGCAAAACTGGATTCCAAGAGGTGTGGGAAAAATAAATTGATTATGTAAGTACAAAAATAAATGTAGTGGAAGCACACAAACATACAATAATAAAGATACAAGGATTATAGTGGTTCGAACCCTCTCTTAGCACCTCCTTCACTCTTCAAGGTTTTTTCAACCTTGGGTTCCACTATAACTATAGAATCATAACCTCCTTTGGTTTTACAAGCTAACCAAGAACTCAACACTGGTTTTATGAGCTCACTAGAAACTCTACAATTGTTGATTTTCACTAAGTTCACTAACAACTTATACAATTTGGTTTTATAAGAGCTAACCAGCAACTCAACCTTTTCACGTATATATGTACAATAAAATGTCTCTAACTAGACTTGGATGTACATACTGTTTAAGCTCAAGTAATAAAGATAAAACATTAAGCTCATAATGCTTTCAAATTTCCCTTGATGATTGAATGGTGAATCTTTGGAGCTCTTTGTTTATTGAAGCTTGTTGGAGAGGATGCACCTTTTTAGACTTTGAGTTCTTGTGTTTGTTTCATGTTTAATCTTCTCAAAAACCTTTATTTCTTTCTTTGGAACTCCTATTTATAAGTTCTATTCCAACCTAGCCATTGCTTACTAAATTTTTTGAGCATTGCAAATGCCTCACTGTAAACCACATGGTGCTATCTTGTTGCATCGTTTCGGAGTCTCCGAAGTCACTTTCGAAGCCTCCGAAGGTCAGAGTCTATTTGTCATGGGCACTTATGCTTCGTCAACTCCAAAGTGCATTTTTGCTTTCGAAGATACATATTGATCATCTGAAAGGAGTGTTTCGCGCCTCCAAAGAACTTAGATCATCTCTGAA
This sequence comes from Pouteria campechiana, assembly GCA_036873735.1. Classification (NCBI taxonomy): domain Eukaryota; kingdom Viridiplantae; phylum Streptophyta; class Magnoliopsida; order Ericales; family Sapotaceae; genus Pouteria; species Pouteria campechiana. Next base: position 6,024 of record JAYJMB010088706.1, on the reverse strand, counting down.
TCATTTTAAGTCATAACTCCAGATACTCCTACCCCAACGACTCTTTCGTACCTTCGAAGCTTCTTCTACATCTGAAGCTCCTGTCTTCTCCTCCAAAGTCATGCTAATTCCTTCGATGGTTAATAGCATCACCTCCGAAGTTTCCTTTCTTATATCTGAAGCTTCTCCGTTAACTCCAAAGCTTTTTTTCTTTGTTAAATCTGAAGTTTTTTCTTTTCCTCTGAAGCTCCTCTATTAACTTCGAACTTCCTATTCTTTTTGACTTCGAAGCTTCATCTTCTCAACTTCAAAGATCTTTTTTTTGACTCTGAAGCTTCTTTATTAACTCCGAAACTTCTTCTACTCAACTCCAAAGTTACCTCTGAAACTGAAAATCTTAGCAACATAATTATTAACTTAAATTAAGTCATTAATAGATTTTATTAATCATCAAAACTAGAGCCTTTGACTCAACATATTCCACCTAAAGAGCACCCTCAAGAACCACATCCTCTTGAAGGCACTTCACATTTTTCTGAGATAGCAACACATCAAATAGAAACTAAACGGCAACCACCACCCATCCAACAATCACCAAATCCTACCCATCAATCCACCGAAACACAAACTACCACCCAACATCACATGACTACTTGGACCAAAAATAACATTCGTAAACCAATTAAAAAACTCAACCTTCACACCCACTTACCATTCCCATCCAATCTTAAACCTACTTCCATGACTCATGCCCTCAAAGATCATAACCGGCGTTGAGCTATGTCTGAAGAATATGATGATTTTGTCCATAATGGGACATGGGAGCTTGTTCCTCTTGATGGTATCACTAATCTTGTTGGTTGTAAATGGATCTTTCGAATTAAAAGTCACTTTGATGGCTCTATTGACTGGTTTAAAGCTCGCCTTATGGCTAAAGGATTTCATCAACATCCCAGTGTGAATTACCATGAGATGTTTAGCCTGGTTGTTAAACCAACCAAGTGTGACTTGTACTTAGTATTGTAGTAACCAATGGTTGATCCCTTTGTCAACTCGATATCAACAATGTCTTTCTTCAAGGACAGCTCTCAGAACATGTTTATATGGCTCAATCACCAGGATTTGTTGATTTCGATCATTCTACATATATTTGTAAACTTCATAAAGTTATCTATGGTCTCAAACAGGCTCCATGGGCTTGATATCATGAACTACGTCAATTTCTTGTGCATTCAAGTTTCAAGAATTATCACTTTGACACTTCTTTATTTGTTCTCAACACTGGCAGGCATGTTTTATTTTTAGTGGTGTACATTGATGATATTATTATTACTGGACTTGTGCCCATTTTCACTTCTGTTTCAGGCACCTTATACTTGTTCTCATCCTCGATTGTGATAGCCAGAAAATCAGACTATTAGGACGATCTTAACCTTATCTAAGAAAATAGATTTGGATTAGGTTTGATCATGTGTTCGATTGACACTGGTGAGATGATTGTGATTAGTCGATTGTTTTGGTATTTGTATTGCAACACACTGCAGTGCATATATTATGTCTTATGTAGCGCTCGCCGCCAAAATGTTGCTACATCCAGAAGGCAGTTTTGTTGGTGTTGCTAGCCAAAAAGCAAGCTTGGGATGGCGTTATCCATCGAATCATTGGTTAAAATGGACTTTTCGTTGCTTTTTAGAGGTTGAAAAGTCACATTTTGCAAAATGATATAAAAAAAGGAAATTTCAATTTTGTAGTTGCTTGTTTAACTTGTTGTCTTTATTGCCTACTCCTCATGAAGGATAGTTAGTTAGGTCAATTAAGACATAGGGTTGATAAAATTTAAGACAAGTTTGACCATTTATGCAAGGTTCCCGAGATATCAACTGGGTAGACCGGAATGGCAAAGTAGGATTTTACTTAGCCAACCTTAGTTTTATACATATTTGGTGAGATAATTATATGTGTACATTTGTAAATTTATCATATATATGATAAATGTGTGTCTCTAAGTGAAAAATGATGTGCGTGTGTGTGCATCATATTAGATATTTATTTGATTGAAGAAAGTGAGTTTGCATGAGCTACGTGTGTGGTCTTAGATGTGTATCTAATTGAAAAAAGTGTTAGCTTTATCAAATGTCTTGGCATTTCTAGATGGGGGCTTACTTGCAATCCAAGTAGGGTTGCAACCCAAGAGTTGGTTAAAATGGGAATTTAGGTTGAACTCAACCTGATTTGTAATTCAAGTTGGCTGGGTAGTACAACTTACTAAACCTGAACTTAATTTGATTGTTCTAGGTTTATTATTGTCATTATTTTAAAAAGAAATACTCTTTCTGCAGTTATTTGATTGTTCTAAGTTTATTATTGTCATTATTTTAAGAAGAAATACTCTTTCTGCAGTTTTACCCCTTGCCACCCACTTTCCTCTAATGTCCAACACCTTGTGAGGGACGACTACTATTGGTCATTTTCATTGTTTCTTGTTTTCTATCCTTGAGTTTCTTGTCAAAGCTATAGGGTCAAGTGTAAAGCTTTGTTTACAAATTACAACTATAGGTAAAGGTGAAAGTGGCCCTACGGTTATGCGGCTCAACATGAATACTATTCTCCCCACACACATACACTTTTTATTTGGCATGTGTCGTTCCTCATAATTTCGTCTCTTTCTAGTTCATCGAATTTTCTTGGGTAGAGGCCTATAAAACGGAGCTTGCTTATTCTGTTATCAGCTATAGTTGCAAATATGAATGTAGTGCAGGTCTTCAAAGAGTGCCAAACGCATGATAATTCTGGGACTTCTTTTGAACTTTCCCTTATGAATTGCAAGTGCATTACAGTTCAAGTTACGAACAAAAACAATCAAAATCAGGTAGCCTGCCTACTCCTCTGCTGCAAACTTCACCCCGCCTCCACCACAAGATGCCCCCATGTTTCCCTCTATAGTCCTCTCTCATAGTTTTCTCTTCTGGTGATAATCGCAGCTGTGAATGAAGAAATGGGTGCTAACATAAACTTTCATACGATTCAGATCAGCTGGATATGGAAGAAGGTCGAGTCAACTGATGATAAGGGATTTCAACATTTCTTGGATACTGTCCGGTACAAATGCAACGGTATTCTGCGTTATGAATGTTCTGCTACCAATCATATAAAAAGCCTTAGTCATTCATTTAAGGTACATAAATCCTTTTAATCTTTAATCTGTCCTTAGTTAGCCTTAGAATATATCCATTGCACCGTACAACCTTTTTCGTGGTGATTGCAATGGGCTACTGCAGGTTGCCGTCGTATGGTAACATGTACAACATGACTGTGGCCCGCTCTGAATAATTGGATCGCACATGGAGCCACGTCAAGATTCCGAACCTTAGGTATACCAACACCTACACGTGCTTGTGCCTTATGGACATGATTCCAAGAAACATGGCTAAGTTAATCATTTTAAAAATAATAATAATAAAGTTTTAGGAGTGCCCACCACGTGTGTCATGTCCTGCGCACTTGCCGGTGAAATGGCCTGATTGGATCAGATCCATTCAGCACGTTCGTTACAGCTTAAACTTGCCTCTTTAGAAATTCTCGTGGCTGATTACTCACATTAGAATTATATATTCTAAATTTTATTTCATCCGCGGAAAAACGAATATCTTTGGATGCGTCGCGGGAGGCTCCAACGATGCTGCTATGGCGATCCGTTTCGCATTTTAGATTTTGATCGGCAGAGGTATCTCTTGGGATCCGTCACGTGCGATTGTGAATCCGAGGTGTCTGTGTTTTTATGTAAAAAAAAGTGTAAATGCAGAACAGGTGTAAAAGAAAAGCGATTATCATGTAAGTAATAAGAGATAAAGTGAAATATAGGCAAAATAAATAAGATTTTAAAAAACGTAAATAATAAGATAAAAAAATGAGGACATTGTAGATAGTTAAATCAATGTTATCAACATTGGACTTATGGGCTTTCGATTCATGGTCCAACTGGTTAGATTGGGGAGTTCAATCGGTTGAACTAATTTTTTATTTTTTTAAAATTTTTAAAAAATACTAAAGTATAATTTTAAAAAATATAACTATAAATATTAATTTAAATATATTGATCTTTCGTGTAATACTTTACTACTTTAATTAATTTAGTAATAATTTTGAAATCAAAAAAATCTACTATTGAAATGAATCATGCTAGAGTGGACTTGTCAACTGACCAGCTGGTTTGGTTTGATTTTGATAACACCGAGTTGAACCTTAAATCAAACAAGGGTAGAGATGAAAAGTAAATCTTGCCTGCATACCTTTACAGACATTTTACTTTACTTTAAATTGAAACAAATATGTCTGAGAAGAAATATAAAAAAATTTCCTTTGAAAATGAAAGTTTTTCTTTAAATAAATACCTTATGGTTTAAAGGAAATATCACCTTATGGAACTACCTATTACTTCAGTTAATTCCAACATTTCCAAGGTTAATCTACTTATAATTAATGAATTTATTTATTTATAATTCTATTATTTTTATCTTTATTTATTATTTTATTATCATCATTTTCACTCGTATTACATCATGTTGTTTCTTCATATATGTAAAAAATTACACTTCCTTTATCCAAATAGTCTCTTAAAGTCCTCTACTATTTGATTGATGTGGCGCACAGTTAAATCATTGATGGAACTTTTTTTTTTCTTTTGGCAAAGCCAAACGTACCACATGATGAGACATTAAGGCCTGAGACATTTTTAGATGATACAGTACATGAGCTAAAGTAATGAAAACGTCTAGAGAAAATGTATTTGTTGTGCATTAAAAGTCCTCTGTAATGATGTAACATTTAATACACATACTTAGATATTATCTATATACTTTTTTAACAAATTTATTTTATCTTTATTTATTTTATAATAAATATTATTATAATACTGCTGACATCATTTGTTCTCCTTTTATACCTGCTATTTTAGAAAGAGAAAGGTAAAAGCTATTTTTTTTGCTTTATACAATGATATGACATTTAATACTCATCATTAGTTATTAACTATCTATTTTTTAAAAAAATATTTATTTTATTTTTATTTACTTTATTGTGTCTTGACGTTATTATCTCCCCTTTTATACTTATTCTATTTTTCTTCAATTTTTACATCTTTTTTTTTGACCTTAAAACCAAAATGCCTTGATTAACTATTGATTTTCTACATGCCCTGGGGTAATATTACGGCCAATCTTAACTCTCGAATTTATTAATTATATGCCTTGAACTATAAAATTATCCGTGAGAGAGCGAAATCAAGACTTCACATTTGCGTTGGAATTTTTTTGGTTCTATCCGGGTCATATGTTGGCTCGGAACGTTGTATGCTCTTGCTCTTTTTCTTGCTTTCGTACCTCTCATTTGATTTGAGGACATAATCAGCCTAAAACTTTAAGAATATGATGTGGCATTAGGAGTGGTATTCTTCAACTGGTCATTGAACCTTTTTTAAATAGTCCTCAATTTAAAATTCAAATTAGTCATAATATTTTCTCCTCCAAAAATCAATGAAAATTGTCGATCATGTGGCTCAGGTAGAAAGGAAATGCTAAAAGAAAATCATTATAATAATTTTAATATTTCTCTTGCTAAAATTTTTGTAGTTCCTTGTATATTTGAGATAGTAATCATAATATTACTTGATTTATGTGTCACTTCAATCTTACATGGACTGGAAGTATAAGAATTATTTGAATCGGAATAAAGTAATTCTAATAATTTTTGATAATTAAATTTCATAAATCAAACACATAACAATGATAAACAATTGAAAACGAGAATTTTAAACTATATTTTGCATACCCATAAAATATATGAATTTAATAAACATGAGTTAGGATTTGTAAAATACTAACAAGTAGATGAGATGCCATTTACTTGACAAGTAAAACTAATGAACCCTATCAAAATTGTGAAATTTATATATGTTAGAGAACTCTAACATAGATACCTAATTCGTCGGGCTACGCTTTGCCACGTAGGATCTCTATTTCCTAGGAGGATTAGGTATCCTCCTTGCGT